>RJWK010050810.1:0-16156 GCA_004363435.1 Platanista minor | reverse complement strand
TGACGCCACACCCCTTGGGAATCAGGATTCCCACAGCATTCCTGGGTGGTTGGGAGGGTGGAGGGCACGGAGTGTTCAGGCGGGTGGTTTTGTCACCTGCCCAGTGGCAGGCCACCCTGTCCCTCCCAGCGGGCCTGCATGTGCAAGAGGGCCAGATGCCATGGCTCAGTCTTCCCACAGACCAGGAGGGAACAATTACAGAGCAAACCACTGGCGGGGATGTCAGGACCAAGCCCAACCCGCAATTAGCTGTAGAGATGGGACACTAGCTTAGGGCCAAACCCTGAACTCAGCTGGCAGGAATGTGCACCCAGCAGAGGGAATGCAGACTGCGCCGGGCGTGGCGTGGGAGCAGGGAAATGTCGTTCTGTAAGTACAGGGAGCTGCAAAGCATCAAGACTGCCCTTTCCAAATACCGACTGCAGAACTGCTCCATAGCGGGGACGTGCTTTTTGCTGGCACTTGCTGTTTGCACTGCGTTTGCACTGCGTTCACATTCCAAAGGGAGCTCTCTGTTTGTTTTAATTTGTATTAACCGTCCCTAGACCTGATCACTGCTTTTTCTGGAAGCTCAGTTGGGTGGGGCAGCTGGAAGGGTGCAAGGTTTTTGAGGAGACAATGAAAGAAGGAAGGGAAAGTCTTGTAGGCACAAGTGGAAAGAGAAACTGAAACCAGTTTCAGCCCTTCGTCCTCTGGACTGGAGGGAAACACACGGCAAGTTGTCACCACGTACAGGCTGGTGACACAAGAAGGGGATTCGCTTGGGACAAATGGTTGAGAGTCCGCCTGCCGATGCGGGGGACGCGGGTTCGTGCCCCGGTCCGGGAAGATCCCACATGCCGCGGAGCGGCGGGGCCCGTGAGCCGTGGCCGCTGAGCCTGCGCGTCCGGAGCCTGTGCTCCGCTACGGGAGAGGCCACAACAGCAAGAGGCCCGCGTACCACAAAAAAAAAAAAAAGTTAAAAATTGAAACTATTGGTTAAGTCATTGAAAGATATACTTTCCAAGAGATGTGTTCATTTTCTGATGTGTTTAAATACCAAATAGAATTAAGAGAGTCAACATCTCGTCTTCAAAAGACTTTTTGTCTATTGGAAGAGCTTTTCTAAAAACATAAGTTATGTGAAATACAAAGGTTAATCTTCTGTCTAGCCTCAAGTTCATTAGAGGAAATATATATTCAGAGCAGTGGGAAGGGTGAAGAGTTTTACAGCAACAGAATTTGGAATGAATGGAGGGCCAGGGCCAGGGTCAGGGTCAACCACCTGGAATGGATTTCCTAAGTTAAGAATAGTAAACCTGTCTGGGAAAAAAAAATGTATTGAAAAGGACATTTGCACAGGTGGACCTGGGACAAAAGTTCAGCCCTAGTCAAGTTGAGAACAAGATCAAGGTACCTAAATGGTCTCAGGATCTAAGAAGGGGAATAATTGGTGGAGATGTATAAATCTAATGATTAGGAACATCATTGTGAAAAGACACATGGGACTCACTGCAGACATCTAAGAAAGTGTGTGACATAATCCAGGAGACAGAACCTCAGGCACAGGCTGGGAACAGACCAGACAGATGCCTTGGGACCTCTGGGGCACAAAGGGGTAAGAAGGGCTTTCAGGTTTCAGATGATGAATAGCAAACGTAGACTCCAAGAATGGCTTTGCTTACTATCCAGACTTCTAGGGACTTTCTCCTTATATTCTCATCTCAAAGAATATCAACATAATTCTGTGCTATAAAGAAAAATATAATCAGTCGATAAATCTTCAAAACAATCAAGCTAAATAGAACATAGTCGCAAGCCCTGACATCATCTTGATTCATTTATATAGTGTCTATGCTTCCCATACTTCCCCTCTACCAATACAATTAATTCAGAACCAACTACTTAAATAGCTTCAGGTATTCCTGGTATGTGGTTATACCAGTACGTATGCTTTTGTGTAGCATGAGAACATGATGTTGTCAGAGCCATTATTATTTTTGCCAGTCAGGTGGAAATTACAGAATGTCATTTCAGTTGAGACTTAGGTAGTAGTTCAGTAATTCTAATAATTTCCTGAACCATAATGTCACTAGTCTGTATGCCCCATGGAAGCTTGGGAGCCTTGTCTGTTGTGCTCTAAGTACCCCAGCCACTAGACAGTGCCTCAAAAATGGTAGGTACCTCATTATGATTTGTTGAAAGATTGAATGAATGAAAAACCTAAAAGTTGTTTAGGTTATATCAAATTGATTATTTTTTTCACCTGACTCAGTTTTTTTGTTGTTGTTGGTTTTTTGTTTTGTTTTTGGGGATTTTTTTGCGGTACGCGGGCCTCTCACCGCTGTGGCCTCTCCTGTTGCGGAGCACAGGCTCCGGACGCGCAGGCTCAGAGGCCACGGCTCACGGGGCCTAGCCGCTCCGCGGCACGTGGGATCTTCCCGGACCGGGGCGCGAACCCGCGTCCCCTGCATCGGCAGGCGGACTCTCAACCACTGCGCCACCGGGGAAGCCCCTGACTCAGTTTTTGTGTAATACTGTGCATTGCTTAATGAGTCACAGGCAGAGAAGGACGCAACATTTAAAGGGTCAGTAGGGCACTATGGGTTTTGCCTGGAGCACAGTGACACTGTTATTCCTTTATTCTCTGGTCTTTGCAGCTCAGATAATTAAGACCTTTTCAACCTTCACCTTCCTATTTTACCCATTTAGATGAGGATATAGCAGATCTCAGAACATTTCAGTTATCCAGGCAAGCAGCATGTTTTGGTCAACTTCCCTACATAATTCTGGGCATGGAACCAGAGTCTATGTCTTATTGAAAATTAGATAAATTCTCCTCTTGCATGAAATTAAAAATATGACTTTAGTGGGTCAACTTATAAACTCTACAATAATAGGTTTAGTGATCAATGTCCAAGAAGACAAAGGAAGGAGGGGTGTCTTTTGCATTGGGTGCTATATTACTCTCCAAGAGCTACCTTAGCAAATTACCACAAACTGGGTATTCTCCGTTCGAGAAGCCAGAAGTCCAAAATTGAGGTGTCAGCAAGGACACGTTCTCTGTCCAGGCTCTGGGGGAGAATCCTTCCTAGCCTCATTTAGCTTCTGGTGGCTCCAGGCATTCCTTGGCTTGTGGCTCCATAACTTCAGTCTCTGATTCTGTCTTCACATGGCATTTTCCTCTGTTTCTGTGTCTTCTCCTCTTCTGTCTCTTGTAAGCGCATTTGGCGGTGGATTTAGGGCCCACGTGGATAATCCAAGATGATCTCATTTTGAGATCCTTAGTGATATCTGCAAGGACCCTTTTTCTTAAGGTCACATTCACAGGATCCAGGGATGAGGAAGATGATGCATCTTTGCGGGGGGCACATTCAACCCACTACAGATATAGATAATCTGCATAATATACTTCTAGAAGAGCTTTCTCTGAACGGGAGGCGCCCATTTGGCCCACCATGTTGTCATGTTGAGGAATAAGCAGCCCTGGTCTTACTCCTTTGCCCCCTGCAGGGCTGATTTTAGTGAAGGGCACTTGGGCTACACACATTCATTTCAGTTGCTAATTAGCAGTCAGAAGATCATATCCTGTCACTGTCTTGTGTTGGCAGGGTCTCTTTCAGGCCAGATGAAGAAAACTTCAAGTTTTCTCAGCTAATTTGCAGTGCTGTTTCCACACACAGGGAAGCTATGAAAGCCAAATACAAATCAGGCCTTGCATCTACAATATTTAAACAGTTTGAGAGGGGATGAGGGAGGCAATTCTTTACCCATGCCTTGGAACATTATCTGAGTAATAGTGCTGAAGAGAATAGACTTAACTTCCTACTGTGTAGCACAGGAAACTATACTCAGTATTATGTAGTAACCTGGAAGGGAAAAGAATCTGGAAAAGAATAGATATATGTATATGTATAACTGAATCGCCGTGCTTTACACCTGAAACTTACACAATATTGTAAATCAACTCGAATAAAAAAATTAAAAAGTATATATATATATATATATATATATATATATATATATATATATATATAAACTAGTTTAGATTAAAAATAAAAAAACTAACTTTCCTAGCCCCAGTGACCTTGACCTACATTCCACTCCAACCACCTGCTCCCACAATGGCCCTCCCAGCTTCATTATCACCCAGAACTGAAACTGATGACTCTAAAATCCCTCCATCCATCATTCTACAGCCAGTGTTCTCACCTCCTCCCACTACCACAGCTGCTCACCAAGTTCATTTGCACCCCAGACTCACCATCCCCTGCCCATCTGGCATGGTTTCCTTCATCCCAGGCCTCCTGAACGCCTCCTTCCCCTGTACACAACTCCCCTCCCCTCCACTCTTACACCCCATCTGATGGGCAAAACGCCACCTTGGATCTATATCATAACTCACTCTCCCATGTTCAACACTGGAGCTGTTTCCCGCACCTCTAGCACCAGAGAAAATGAAATGATCCTGAGAGACGGTACAATCCTAAATCATACTCTCTGACCTCAGCGGGTTCTACAGCAAAGCTCACCCGTCCTTTGATGCATCTTTCATTCCACTGGCCTGAAAGCCCCTATCAACCAGACTCCTTCACTTTGAGGAGAATGCCTTCAGATCTTACTGAAGTGGAAACTCTGAGGGGACCACCTCCATTTCCTACCATGACTACAAATACCCACTCGACCCTAACACTTCCCTGCATCATCCTTCTTTCGGTCCAGGCACATCTCCCACTGAGTCTCTGGCTCCATCTGTTCCCATCTCCTCCATGCCGTTACTCCAGAAATTTTCTCTTTCTCATCGGTCTTTATACTTTACCCTGTCCCCCTGCTTATGGCTCCTTTCTCTCATTCTCTCCTTCACCTACTGAAACCTGACATCAGTATTCACCAAAATTGCTCTTTCCTTGAACAGTGGAGACCACCTAATCGCAAACTTAGGGGACTAGTATCCCTCTCTACTCGAATGGAGACGTCACTGCAGTAGATATGGACTCCTACCTCAAAGTCTACTTCCTTAGATTCTGAGACACCAATGTCTTCTCGTTTTCCTTGTATCTCTATTATATGCAAATAAACATATATAATTTTATCATATCAGGAACCCACATTCATTGTAAAAAAATGTAATATACATAAGGAAATAAGCCCACACAGAAATAAATGCTATTAATATTTTGACTTAAGTCCTTCCATGCTATCTTATTGGATGGATGGATGGGTGGATGGATGGATGGACAGACGGATAGATGGAAAGATATAATTTTACATAAAATGTAGCAATGGAATCAAAGTAAACTTCCATAAAGTTCTCTCCATGTCAAACTGTGAATTCTAAATCTATGTTTTTATCCTGACCTCTCTGCTGAGCTTCAAACTCTTTTAGCTTTTATCCCTGCTAAACATCATCACCTTGATCCCCCTCGAAGTTAAGATCTAATCTCTCCCAGGAGCCACTTCCTGTCACCCTTCTATTCTCCTTCTGCTAACATAAAGCTTCCTGTCCTGCCAATTGTATCTCCAAAATGTTCCTCACAATTCCCTGGCCATACTGTAATACCCCGCCCTGTGTCCTTCCTCAGAACTATCCCTCACATGGCTGCAGGCTGATTTCCCTGAAATCCCAAAGCAAGCATGTCACCCCCTTGGCTTAAGCCCTTCAGAGGGTCCCCATTCTCTACAAGCAAAGCAGAAGTCTGCAGTTCTGCAACAGCAGGAAAGTGCAGGCTAGTCCACTGGTCAAGTCCACATTCTCATCCTTTGATCAGGCCTGGATGTGTAGCCCTAGGATCCTCAGCCTGGAAAAGGGATCAGGCATGCCAGTCTCTGGATAAACACCCAGGTAGACTGACCTCCACTAGTCCCTGGGCAAAGCCTTTCAGCATCTTAGCAGTTACCCTATAGAGTAGGTACCATTATGATCCCATTGTGCAGATGGGTAAACTGAAGCCCAGGGATGGTAAGCAGCTTGCCCAGAGTCACACAGGTCAGAAGAGTTAAACCGAAGCAGCCTGACATCAGAGCGTGCAACGTGGTCCTCTCCACTCTACTGCTTTTCTTGGATTATTGGCAAACAACCCAAAGAGTAATGAATCAACAAACAGTAGCCCTCTCAAGGGAGAGTCAAGTCTTTGCTGGGCCTTTTAAACCAGGTAGAAAGATGTGCTGGAAATATGTGAAACTCCGTTGCCTTTGAACACTCACTGCAATGTGCAAAACCGAGATGGAAGTGAGATAAACCTTTGCCAGTAACATTGGTTGCTTTCAGATTTCCTGCCGTAATCTCCCTCAGCATCATTAGGAAAGCTCAGAGTGGCTGCAGTTGCTTTTATCCGAGGCAACTCAAGTTAATCTCCCAGATGTCTGCTGAGGTGTTGATAAGGATGCTTGAAGGGTGACATCTGCCCATTTCAGAGGTTCTCCCATGGTCCCAGGGTTGACTGGCTGTATGCTGTCCCCCTCCAATACCTGTGAGCAGATGCGTAAAGATGAAAACCACTTAGGTTTCCATCAGCGTGGGAAGGGCCAAACCAAGCGTGGCACATTCAAATTGAAATACTTTGGAGTCTATTAAAATTAGATGATGAAAACCTATGTTTGCAGATATGTGAGGGTCTCTGGGCTGTGCTGTGGTGTGAAAAGAGGAGGTTTCAGAGGAGCAGGAGTGGCAAGGCGACCCCATTCACGTAGGCATGTGTGTGCTCACCACTGATGTTCAGGGGGAAAGACCCACCAGGGTCAAGAACATTGCCTCGGGAGATGGGGTTGATGCACTTTTATTAGATGTTGTCTGTGTTGCTTACGTTTTTCTTTACACTAAAAAATACCCAATTCTGTTATTTTTCTTTGGTAAGAGGGTAAGGGTTGGTGATACCAAAGAACAAACACTTGCAACGTATTGAAAACCAAGGATTTGAAAAGAATTTAGTCCGAGGGATGTTTCTATAAACCACAGAGTGGGGACTTCCTGGTGGTCCAGTGGTTAAGACTTCACCTTCCAATGCAGGGGATGCGGGTTTGATCCCTGGTCAGGGAGCTAGGATCCCACATGCCTCACTCGCAGCAAAAAACCAAAACATAAAACAGAAACAATATTGTAACAAATTCAATAAAGAGTTTAAAAATGGTCCACATCAAAAAAAAAAAAAAATCTTAAAAAAAAACCAAAACAATGCAAGGTGGGTGGGGTTAGGCTAAGAAATCTAACTGTGAGCTGTCCACATTCCTCCCCTGAAGGAAGACAGACCAGGCCTTCTCACGAGACCCGTATTTGACTGGCTCTCAATAGAGAGGGTTTTTTTTTCCTATTAAGTATGGGGTTCTTTGTATTTTGATATACGAACATCTTTTTGTGATGTCTTAGGTCCAAATGGGTTTCTGTGGAATCATCTCTTATCAGTAAATAAATAGAAAAAAAAAATGGCTCATGTGTTTTTTAAAAGTCAGTAACACATCTTAAGGTGATGGCCAATCAAAATCTCCTGGGGAGTTTTCATATTACACCCAAGAGAGAGCCAGAGGGAAACTCTGTCTTCCCCCCAACGGAAGGATTACTGGTGGAGGAAGGCCTCGTTCCTGACCCCTCAGGGTGTCATAGTCTTCAGGTGGTTGAGATGGAGGAAAGGTTGAGACCCAACATCTAGTACCAGGGGGAGGGTCCCAGGTGGGACCCGGCCTGGTGTAGCTGGCACGTGGATTTAGACATGAATGACTGAGACGTGCGGTCGGGGGACATACCTTATCTCCTCGTGTCCTCCACGTTGTGTGCACATTTATCTGCTGGTTTACCTGGTAGCCGAGGCCTCTCTGGTGACGAGAAGTTGCATGGTGCCCATCACTGGAATCAGATCCTGTGGGCATGTCCCACGTGCTTGCGAAGGATGGGGTGGGGCAACAGAAGGCACGTTGCAAGCAGGGAATCTGGGGTCCTCAGAAACAATCCAGCCCAAGAGAAGCAGAAGAATGGCCCAACAAGTGGCCAGCAGCGCTGCGGTTCAGATGTGAATGCGTGGGGATAGCTGTCCCCTAAGCCCACCCTGACTTTGCTAGCCAAGGGATGAGAGGACAGTGAGTGAACTTCCAGAGCAGGCCCATGAAACCCTCGGGGCCCCAGCTACTCTGCTGTGAGGCCCCTCTAACCAGAACAGGTCAACACAGAGCAGCTGTTTCCCTACCAGCCAAACAGAAATGAGCACAGGGCACTCAAAAGAGCACATCTTGGGCAGCAGCCTGGGGGCAGTGGCACCAGATCCTGCAGCACAGTAACCATCCCTGGGGATGTGCTGAGATCAGTATGGCTTCAGGAATGGCAGCCGAGAAAATAGGAGGAGCAGCGCCACACCCAGGAGCAGGGCTGGCCTGCAGCGTCAGATGAGACCCCTCCTGGGTCCCCTGAATAGAAGGGGTACTTCAGGTCCTGCACGTTCACACGGAGGGGACGGAGGCGGGCTCTCAAACTGGAGACCCTGGGGCCTGGATAGTAAACTAACAAATGCCCACTGTGAGCAGGGGAGGAGGAGGCTGCTCCTTCTGTAGAGACTCACTTTCATTGATCCTTAGAGCTCTTTATTTGTGCCAAATAACTTAGATCAAAACATAAACTGTTTTGTTTTGTTTTATTTTGCTTAAATTATCTGGATAGTTTCTCCAGTGATCAATCCAGAGGCTAAGGAAAAGGACTTTCTTTCCATCTCCTAATTCCTACACATTTCCAACCAAGGTTGACAAGCCCAATCAATTTCCTAGCAAGCAGTTGTTCAAGCTGGGTGAGATAAATAAAGGAGATGTACAAGCACTGGAAGATGTTTTCTCATGAGATTGTCAGGGCAATTCATCAACTGGGAAAGGCAGTCCATTCCCATCTCTGCCTTGTAAGCTGTTGTTTGGATTTAAATTGTACAGTCCCTGTATTATGCTCTGTACTAACACATCCCAGATCATAGTTCATCTCTCTGGAATATATTTTACTGTATGTACTGGACTGGCTATGAGCCATCCTGTCTGTGTTTATATAAAGCCAAACCACATTATCATGGATTGCTTGCGCAGCTATGAAAAACTATCAAGGGCCTACTAGTTGCTCACATCAGCCTGTGAAACCAATATAATTTTGTCTTTAGAAATTCCATCTTACGCCTGACCCCATTCAAAGCAAATAAACAATTCTCAATGGGTGGTCTGCATTGCAGTCCCATGTGCTGAAAACAACCCCATCTGCCACCCTCCATCTGATCCCAGCCCCTGGTGGAGAGGCAAGCCACGGTGATCCTAGCTTCAAAGTGCTGAGCAAGACACCAGACTCCGAGATCTCCTCCCCAGACCCTGCTTTCCTGACCGCTCAGGATTGGTGCAGGGTGGACATCCAACCTGAGTTGGGACAATCACGGAATCATGCTGGAAATTTGGACCTAGGGCAGTGAAAGTCAAGTTGGTCTCTCTAGGGGCTTGAAACTCCAGGCTGAAAAACATGAGCAGTGTTGGCAGTGAGAGAGAAGGAAGGAGCAGATATGCACAGAGAGGAGCTAAGGGGAGACACTGGATGAGGGAGGGTGAAGTCACCCCAGTACTTGACGCTCAACTGCATTCCTGACCCTGCATTTCTTGAGACACTGCCAGGACCTTATAATGAATTCCCCCTTTGGCTTAAACTAGTTGAAGGTTACTTGAATCAAAATATTCCTAATTAGCACAAGGAGGTATTGGAAGCCAACATAAAATAATAATAGTTGTCACTTGAAGAGTGCAGTTTTCCAGAAGAAGAAATGAAGAAGAGGTGGTTAAGTCCTGGCACGAGGTCACACACCAGGCAGCCTGGCCCCTGGACCAGAGGATTAACCTCACTACTGTCCAGCTTCTCAAAATGGACACAGAGAAAAAGGCTTGGTCTGGCTTCTGGCAGATACGGGTCAGTTTCCCCAGTGTACCATTGCCCGGGGCTAATTATTGACCCTAGGTTTCTTGTGAAATGAAGATAGCCCTAGTCATAAAATAGAGTAGCAAGGATCAACGAGATAACATAATATGTGTTGGCCCAACAGGCATTCCATAAATGTTATTTCTAATCTGTTTCCCATTTTTCACTTGTAATGAATTACAGTGACTAGAACTGATGGAACACTGTGAGGGGTGGTGGTAAGCAGCATCCTGTATCTTTATTGTCAGATATGATGCTGAGATGAATGTTCTTCATTATGTAAAGGAAGTATTCTTCTATCCCTTGTTTACTACAAAGATTTTTTTTCTTCAGAAATTGACAGTGGATATGTTTTTTTCTTGGTCCCCTTTCACCCCATTTTTAAAAATTTTTTATTTTATATTGGAGTACAGTTGACTTACAATGTGTTACTGTCAGATATACAGCAAAGTGATTCAGATATATATACATATATATATATATATATATATAAACATACACACATATATATATATATATAAAATCTTTTTCAAATTATTTTCCTATATAGGTTATTACAGGGTACTGAGTAGAGTTCTCTGGGCTATACTGTAGGACCTTGTTGATTATCTATTTTATATATACTAGTGTGTATGTGTTAATCCCAACCTCATAATTTATCCCTCCCCACCACCTTTCCCCTTTGGTAACCATCAGTTGGTTCTCTAAGTCTGTGAGTCTATTTATGTTTTGTAAATAAGTTCATTTGTATCTTTTTTTTTTTGGATTTCACATATAAGTGATATCATAGACGGTGAATATTTTCAAGTAACTTTTCAGCTTCTAACCAAAAAAAAAAAAAAAAAAGCCATATGATTTTTGTCTCTTGACGTCGTTATTAATTTTAATAATAGAATACCCAATAGGAAATTGTCCTTAGCTTCCTAAAATCAAACATCCTTAATCATCTGGCATTATCCAGGGAATGGACTGGTACTTTCTCTTGTGTTTTATTTATGATGTTTCTAATGTATAAGTGAGATGTCTTTAGTGTCCTTTCCTTTACTCCTTTCCAGATTCCATTTTGTGGTTATGGTAGCTCATAGTGATGAAGTAAGAAGTTTCCTACCCTTTTCTGGTTTCTGGAGCTATTTAAATAGTAGGGGTGTTTTCTGTCCATATATGGACAGTCCCAGCATCAATTTTGAACATAGTCTTTTTTCCTCAACGTTTTCTAGTCTATACTATGGTCATTTGTCTACTTAAGTTCTTCTTCTTAAATAGATTTGAATAATGTGTATTTCGCTGGAGAATTTACGATTTCTTGAGATAGTCCCTTTTTTAACATTGAGCTGAAAATGGTATTCTCATGTAATATTTTTATCTGTTCCATTTCCGCAGACATTACTGCCTGCTGAGATTACCATTTCTCTTTACTAGGCCTTTTGGGGCCACCTCCCACCAAGAGGGAGGTTCTTGGCAGGCACCTCTGTGTTGACGTTTGCTCTCTTCCCACTGTGGGTGGTCTCGCCGTCTCCACCACCTGGCCACAGCCCCACATCACGTTAGGAGCATCAGTTGTGATGCCTCAGAGTCCATTAGAGTGGGTAAGCCTGCGTGGAGTACGCAGGATTGTGGCCGCCATGTTGGGGACCCGTTGGTTATTGGGGTATCAGGAAAGAGCACTGGGGGATGCAGCACCGATGGTGTACCCCGGCCTTAAGGACTGTAAGATGTTCATCTGTTCCATGAGCCTCCCCATCCACGGTGCCCCTTTAGCACCTTTACTAACGTTCTACTCGCCTGGTCTCCGCGGAGTCAATAATATTTACATGTTATTTCACGCAAAAAGAATCGACTCCTTCCAAGATGGCAATTTGAAGTGCTGCTTATGATTACACTTATTACAGGATCTGATCATCTGTTCATTTAAACCATTTTTATAGCAGTTACAGAGTACAAAGTCTTTTGAGTCTAAAAAGAGCCTCATGAAAGGTCCTGGCTTAGTTGGAAATTCCAACTGGGAGGATCTGAGAAAAGTCACAGCTAAGTCTATGCTTAGGTGAAAATCTAGTTAGATAGGAAGAGACAGGAGAGACCCCAATCATGGAGGTAGGTACCAGGGATGGGCAGAACACAGGGTGAGGGAACCAGCGTGCTAGACCAGGCAGACGGGAAATTGGTTTAGGAGCACAGCAACAATGGGACCAAGCTCTCGGGGGCCGTGGCATGCAGCTAGGCAGATCACCAGCAAAACTGCCAGGAAGCAGTTTGCCCCAACAAGGTTTTAAATCAGTGAAGGCCCTTACATCTGGAGGTGACCAGGTCTATGTGATCAGTTCCTCCCAGCAGAGACCTTGTACTTCATGTGTGACGATGTAGGCTCCACTTACCGCTTACCACAGTGGCATTCCACATACTTCTCCCCACTGACTGTGAGCACGACCGCCATATGTGATTCATACTCAAGTCCCTCACCTCCCAGCATAGGGTCAGGTACACATTAGACCTTCAGGTGGTATCTTTGGAATGCTCGAATAGGTGAGGATGCATGGTCCAGAAAACTTTCCATATCCTTAGATTCAGATCCTCAGGTTCATTGGTGACTGTTTGCACTATTTACAATAGCCAGGACATGGAAGCAACCTAAGTGTCCATCGACAGATGAATGGATAAAGAAGATATGGCACATATATACAATGGAATATTACTCAGCCATAAAAAGAAAGGAAATGGAGTTATTTGTAGTGAGGTGGAAGGACCTAGAGTCTGTCATACAGAGTGAAGTCAGAAAAAGAAAAACAAACACCGTATGCTAACACGTATATACGGAATCTAAAAAAAAAAAAATACTGAAGAACCCGGGGTAGGACAGGAATAAGGACGCAGATGTAGAGAATGGACTTGAGGACACGGGGAGGGGGAAGGGTAAGCTGAGACGAAGCGAGAGAGTGGCATGGACATATAGACACTACCACATGTAAAATAGATAGCTAGCGGGAAGCAGCCGCGTGGCACAGGGAGATCAGCTCGGTGCTTCGTGACCACATAGAGGGGTGGGATAGGGAGGGTGGGAGGGAGACGCAAGAGGGAGGAGATATGGGGATATATGTTTACGTAGAGCTGATTCACTTTGTTATACGGCAGCAACGAACACAGCAATGTAAAGCAATTATACTCCAAAAAAGATGTGAAAAAAAAAAAAATGTGTTCAAAGAAAATAAATAAATAAATAATTTTTTAAAAATGCTGACTGTTTGTCTAGGGTCCCAGAATTCCCCTCCACCAGCTCTTTTCATCACTTAGGTCCTTATACTCTCAGGTCTGAGAACAGGATTCCAGGAAAATGATTCTATTTGGGTACTTGGGGGAGAGGAGGGTTCCTTAGTACATTCCAAGTTCACAGCCATTGTTTATGGTAGAGAATAAGAAGAATGGGGGGGGGGGGGGGGTGGGGGGCTTCCCTGGTGGCGCAGTGGTTGAGAGTCCGCCTGCCGATGCAGGGGACGCGGGTTCGTGCCCCGGTCCGGGAAGGTCCCACGTGCCGCGGAGCGGCTGGGCCCGTGAGCCGTGGCCGCTGAGCCTGCACGTAAAATGAATAAGAAGAATGGGTGCCTCCAATGTGTCATCAATCGGCAAATTTTTCAAGCAGCTTAAGATGAGCACGATGAAGAAACACATCAGATAACAGTACAAATGAAAATATTTAACAGTGTAATTTCCCACCTGCCCTTCAGTTGCTCTGCCTTGTCTGTGTTCCAGGTTCAGGTTTAGCGGTCGAATCCTAGGCCTGGCTCTGATCCATCAGTACCTTCTGGACGCTTTCTTCACAAGGCCCTTCTATAAGGCACTCCTGAGACTGTAAGTGTCCACCCGGCCCTGCCTGTGGGCCCAGAGGCACTGGCCTCTCTGGCACCTCTGACCTTTTTGTCCCTGTTTTTCCCTACTCATTCCTGTTAGGTTTATGGTGATTTACTCTTCTGAGTGCTTAGGTCTCACATAAACCTTTTAGTCCAATAAAAATGCATTTGGAGATTTTATGTAAGCGTAAGAGAACATCATATAACAGATATAAATCGGTTTATATAAATATAGTAACATTACAAGCATTGCATGAAACTACCAAGTAGAATTGATCTGTCCTTGTGTGTAAGTCATTCTGCTGTGCACCTTAAACTTATACAGTGCTGTATGTCAATTATATCTCAATAAAACTGGAAGAAGAAAAAGAAAAGAATTGATCTGTCTATAACTTAGTTGTTTTCAAACGATGCTCTTCTCCAACGGCCATGGAGAGCCCCTGCGTCAATAATTGTTTTGTGTTTATTATTGTAAACATTTTACAATTTCCTTTTCCAATAAAAAACTACTGAATGAACTAAAAAGATTCATCAATATATTCAGAAGTATCCAGTTGTTAGAATACGTCTGTGTCACTTTAGCCAGGAGTGACATAACCACATTTTGGCCTGAGGTCTGGGCAGCTGTTTATTGAAACAATCCGTTTTTACCTTTCTCCCTTTGAATACACCCAGGCCCTGTGATTTGAGTGACCTGGAATATCTGGATGAGGAGTTCCACCAGAGCTTGCAATGGATGAAGGACAACAACATCACAGACCTCCTCGACCTCACATTCACCGTTAATGAAGAAGTTTTTGGCCAGGTTTGTGAGATGTGGGTCTTGGAAAAGACATTTTGGGTTTTACTGTGGAAAATTCGCATACCATGAAATTTACCATCTGAACCATGTTGAAGGGTACAGTCTGTTCAGTGTGGTTGAGTAGATTCACAATGCTGTGCAGCCAACTCCAGAATTTCTTCATCTTGAAAAACTGAAGCTGTGCCCATTAGACAATAGCTCCCCATTTCTCCCTCTCCCCAGTCCCTGGCAACCATTTTGCTTTTACTTTCTCTGAATTTAGCTACGCTGAGTAGCTCATATAAGTGGGATCATACAGTGTGTGTCTTTTTGCGACCAGTTTATTTCCCTTGGCATAATATCTTCAAGGTTCATCCATGTTATAGCATGTGACAGGATTGCCTCCTTTTGTAGGGCTGAATAGCATTCCATAGTGTGTAAATACCATATTTTGTTTAGCCATTCATATGTTGATGGACGCTTAGGTGGCTTCCACCTTTTGGGTATTGTGGATAATGCTGGTGTCGACACAGGTGTACAAATATCTGTTCAAGTCCCTGCTTTCAATTCTTTTGGATATATATACCCAGAAGAGGGCTTGCTGGATCACATAGTAATAGGATTTTGTGTTTAAAAACAAGGACTGTCATTCATTTAAGATATAATTCTTTGAGGACTATTCCCTTTATTAAAGGTACCCATGTCTTCTTTTTCTTGTTTTGACATGGATCTAGTTTATAGAGTTTTTTGAAAATCACACGTGATAATGGATCAGAAAGCATTTCTGTCAAGTGTGCGATACATCTGTAAGGTATTTCTCTTATCTGTGCAACTACAATAATACTTCTTTTATCACTAGCATCCAGATATTTACTTCTCCAAAATGCATATACTTCAGTACTATTTAATAAGATAAGCTTCCCATTTCTTTTTCTACCTGTGTTTATATAACATTGAATTTTCTGGGTTACAGTTTTATCAGACCAACCACAGCCTGAGCAGATTTAGCAGTTAAGGTTTTGAGAATATCATTTATGAGAGGTTCCATGACGTGTGTAATTTGTAATGGGATGTTGTGAGAATTAAGCTGGTTTACTTTATAAGTACGTTGCGTGACTGTGGACAGCATGCTGAGTCCATGGGTGAGAGTTACCCACTGAACCTTGCAGACCTCCCATCACCCACAGCTTCAATCAAGCATCTTGGACAGCTCCTGGAAAATGTCACTGTTCTGGTGCATTGCCTGTGTGTAAACATACCTCTGAAGACTATCCTCTTCTACATTTGACAAAAAATTATGTCTTACAACTATATGTTGTAAATATGTTCAAGAATATACGATTCACTTAACTGTCTTCCTGTATACCAGAGGAACGTGTAAAGTACACTCTTCCTCCGCATGACTCCTTTTTAGCCCATTCTTCACATTTGCCCTATAGTAGAGGATACATTTGTAAAATAAGCACAATTATTTAGCAAAATATATTAAGACAAATGGGAGCCCGTCTTAAAAAAACCTTAGATCCCAAACCTAACGCGTTATGCTAAAATAAATTCCACGTGGGTGAAAAAGCTGAATGTTTAAAAAAACAACAAAAAGATGAAAATGACAGGATTTTCCTTTTTTTTTTTTTTTTTTTTTTT
>RJWK010050809.1:0-16157 GCA_004363435.1 Platanista minor | reverse complement strand
ATGCTGCAATGAAAAAAAAAAAGGAAGAAAAGCTGTGCATACAGTCAGAATAAAGTGCTTCTCAAGAATAATATGATCTTGAAGTAAAGCATTTTGACCCTCACTAGGAAGATTAAAGAGTTATGGGATCTAGAGCAGTGAGTAGCTGTTGGTGTTTATTCCATTATTTTCTACAGATAAAGAGAGAAGTATACCGGTTCAGGTTGGGGTTTAACTAAGTAATTTTAGCACTAATAAAGACTGTCCTTAGAAGTTTAAAAAAAAAAACGAAACAAAACATACTGCTGCCCTAGCTCTGGTACTAGAGGACAGCCTTCTTGCCAGCAGAACCTCTGTATCTGGCTCTGTGGGTCCACTGGCCATAGATTTCCAATCCTCTCCTTGTTGAAAACATCTACCACAGGTATGACTATGAGAATACGGTGAAATACAGGCTACATGAATAATTTCAATACCAAATCTGTTTTAAATTATAAGAAAGAAAGATCATGCTTTTTACATTCTCACTACCATAAACAAATTTATTTATAAAAACTGCTGAAGTTCTCTTTGAACCAGAAGAAGTAATACGGGCCATACACCACGCAGAAGCAAGCATCCTCTCCCTACTCACTGACAGTACTATCCAGAATAAAACGCAGCACACGAGGAGTTCCTGGCCTCTAGGAGATTACGTTTCTTCGAAGGCACCAAAGATAATCACCAGAAATATCATTCAAACAAGGACAGTATTCACCTGTTCCAAACACCTTAAGGGCCTCTGCTATATTTTAGTCAACAGTTGTATAATAATACTCCCACTTGAGTGGCTTCAGACAATGGCAATGGGGCACCAACTGTGAATCCATTTGTTCCTGTACCTCCCAGACAATGGATGCCACCAGGTTCACCGATGCTATGTAGCTGCAGAGAGCAAGTAGAAACAGGGAAATCTTCCCAAGACTCTCGCTGCAGGATGGAGTGCCATCTCACATGGAAACAAGGAGATTCAATTCCTTAGCCCTTGGAATGCTTTCTTCTACTCGGAGGTGACAACTTCTGCCAAATACTGTGGCTTTTTCAATCCACCCCATCATTTGCAAAGAATTGCACAAAAAAAACAGAATTTTTTTTTAAAAAGATAAATAATCATTTGTTTCTACTGACCCCTTGGAGATAGCCTTTATTATAAAACCTATAGTTTGTATATAAAATGGACTTTGGCCTAAGGTACATTTCAATTTACTTCAATAAAATATCAATAACCCAAACATCATGATTATTTCCACTCATTGAGTTCAAGGATGGAACAACTTGGTACGGGTAAATGGGAACATATTATACTTTGGCACCCCAACCTTAATAGTCACAGATGAGCAGCCACTTTTTAGAAGGAGAAACCACTTCTACGAAGTACAGAGCAGATAGTACATTCTAGAATTCTAAAAGACAGCCAGTAATGGAACTCAAGGCCTCCTGGGGCTTAATCCACCTGTTCCCTGTGAAGTTACGCTCCTTCCTGCTTAATTATTTAAAAAAAAGGAAAGCAGATATTCATTTGCATTACTATAGTAAATAGCAAATATCTGGTATGACCCAAAATTAATAAAGCCCATTATAAAAATCTGTCATTATTGATAATCACACCATGTAAAGGCATATATACGGGACCAAGCTGATAATTTTGCAGATAAGTAAAGGCTTAAGATTATATTCCTCGAGTTGGAAAAAAAAAAAAGTTTAATTGATTGACATAGAAATAAACATATAATAAATATTTTAGAAAGACAAAATAAAAGCAAGAGTTTTGTTAAAGTTGATTTAATCCAAGCAGGAAATGGCATTGGAAACAAGAAAACCAAAGACAGATGTAAGGAGATGACTGAGTTTGAAAGCCAGTCCTGTATTTCACTGCTTGATGCCATCTGGTTTAGCTGGCATCCCTGCTGGCCAGAAATTTCAGTGCTTGCAAAGCTGCTTACAAAGCTACTCCAAGTTGATGTGTGGTGTGTTTACTTTTAAACAGTGGCTGCCTTCTTTGACTGGTTTTAAAAATAGGCAAATATTCTAAAAGCAGAATGATGAATCACAGGATTGGGCCAAAAAGAAAGAAGGAAAATGACTTAGGCAGACTAGTAGCACAGCTGTTCAACAAACATTTGGCCAAATCGTTGTAAAACATTTTGACGGTGATATCAGATCGGAGTTCCTAAGAGCAGTTAAGTTTGTCTTGACAATTCCAGAAGCAGAAAGTAAATTGTACAGTAGCTATGCAAGACACCCCCTTGGAAAATTTGGCTTTTTTTAAAAAAGGAGAGTAGTTGCTAGATATGTTTATAATGTGATAAAAATCAGAATGCAAGTACTTCTTTGTTAAAATTTATTTATCAATCAAATATTTATTAAATGCCTGTTACATTCAAGGCAGGGGCTGAGGTTCTATGCTAAACTGGCAAATCACTTTACCACATTTTTAATGCATTAAGAAAATAATCCATAGGCTTCCTTTCCAAAATGGCACTGTGGGCTTGATGGACCAAGGAAAATGTATCCTCAGGAATTTGTTAAAGGATGAAAGATAAAGGAAAGAATGAAACAAGAATTTTTTTTTTTTTAATAAGCAGATGTTCACTGCTTGTTTTACAAACTCAATGTGACTAAGTCAATGGTACTTAATATAGAACTTTCTGATTGGTATCCCAACCATTATGACATACCATAGTACATTTTATGTTGGGCTTGTGTCAGTGTCTATTTAGCAGCTGTTGGGTTGCTTTGGTGGTTATTCTGCTTCAGGTTTCCTTAAATTGTCTGCTTTGTGTTTCTGCATGAATCAGATAAGGGAGGCCCATTGGGTCTGTAATCCAAATCCTCACTGTTATTTAGTAATTATGCAGCCAGAGCTCTCAGATAATGCTACAGCTGGAAGGAACTGGTGGTCATCTGGTCCCAGACTCTCAGAGCAGAGCTGAGGACAAGGGCCCCACCAAAGGAAGAGTCTCGTAAGACTAAGGGGTGTCTCCCCGCCCAGGGCTCTTCTCATGCTGCCCTGTGCTCTTCACCTTCTGCTTCGTGGGTTCCCATGCACTTGTATTTCATGAGCCAGTAAAATTCTCCCCAAAACATTGGGAATCATGCCCTTAGACTGTCCAAATTTTTATTCAGCTAGCGAAGATTCCAAAACAACGACCATGTATCTTTAACATCTCTTTATGACAGAGAACATTTTAACACCAAAATTATAAGACAAATATCATCTTAGAATGCAAGTGTATCCATCATAATGGATAGATTTAGCTTTATAGGCAAACACAGCCTCACTGTGCTGTCCTTATTTCTTTTGTTTTACATCAGAGAGGAAAACTTCATCAGAACCAGACCAGGTCTGCGACCCAGTATTTGAGAACAACTGCTCTAGACAACATCTTGACTTTGGAGTCAACTCTCTCCCCATCCCGCTGTGCCCTCCATCCTAAATATTGTACAACTGGGTCTATGCTGGGAAACTCTAAATCCTTGGTAGAATGAGTGTCGGTTTCCACCCAGAGAAGAAGACCTCAGGAGAGAGAGAAGTCACGCTCAGAGAACATCCTCAAACCTCACTCCACTCCCCAACCAGGAACTTTGAGAGGCAGCTGGCCCAGAATCCGTTCAACCCGTCTACGCTTCCAGCAGTCGAAGCTGGCTTCGTGGGAATGCACATGTGCAGTCGCAGGAGGTCTTCGCCGAGGCGGGTCCGTGCTTGGTTTAA
The DNA here is from genome assembly GCA_004363435.1 of Platanista minor. Taxonomy (NCBI): domain Eukaryota; kingdom Metazoa; phylum Chordata; class Mammalia; order Artiodactyla; family Platanistidae; genus Platanista; species Platanista minor. Next base: position 12,427 of record RJWK010050809.1, on the reverse strand, counting down.
CGATCCGGGTACACTGTCTTGAAATGCTTAATAATTTTTGAAAAGCCCCAGAATGTTTTCACTGTGCCTCTACACATTATGGGCCTGTCTCCAGGACAACCCCTGAGTGCTGGTCTCCTGGAGACTGTCCTTCAGGGCACCAGGGGCAAACTGACACTTAAGAGGCAAGTGAGCTGGGGCAGTGGCTGCACTGCAGAGGCTCATGAAAAACCTTTCCTGGTAACTGTTTGCCTGTGAAGGCTCCTAACCACTAAGGACACAGCAGGTTGGTGCCATTTGGTAGGATGGATAAACCTGCCTTTGAATCTCTGGGTTGACCACTTTTTAATTGGTGAATGTGGACAATCAACATAATCTCTTTGAGACTCAGTTTTCTCCTCTGCAAAATGGACATCATATTCCCTGTCTCAAAAACTTATTAGTAAAGGAATGCATATGTCAACCATTTTGCCTAAAGCCTGGCACCTAGGAAATAATCAGTAGTAATAATGAATGCTTAATATAATCGAGTTTAAATTCCTTTTCACCATAAACTCAATCAAGTGGTAATGGGGAGGCAAGGCACGTGTGTGTGTGTGTGTGTGTGTGTGTGTGTGTGTGTGTGTGTGTATGCCGGCATGCGCATATGTGAGTATGTGTTTAATGATGGGGGTTAAGGCTATCTTCATCATCCGAATAATCCAAAGAGAACAGGTAGGGTCAAGATCACTGACTCTAATTACCTGAGTTCTCCCCAGGCCAAGTTAAGGCAGATTTCCCTGGTGTGGCCATAACCTCAGCTCTCTTCATTTAAGTCTGAATTTTAAAAACGTTTCTCTTTTACTTCCTTATCAAAGCACTTTCTATATAAAATATTGTAAAAAAAATTTTTTTTAACTTACACATGAAAGGTCTTTGAGTATTTTCCCTTTAAATCGAAATCAAGGTTCACATTTTATTTTTAGAAATAAAATAAGTGACATAAGTTTACAAATCACATTACCAGTACATCAAAAAACTATTTTAGGGCTTCCCTGGTGGCGCAGTGGTTGAGAGTCCGCCTGCCGATGCAGGGGACGCGGGTTTGTGCCCCGGTCCGGGAGGATCCCACATGCCGCGGAGCGGCTGGGCCCGTGAGCCATGGCCGCTGAGCCTGCGCGTCCAGAGCCTGTGCTCCTCAACGGGAGAGGCCACAACAGTGAGAGGCCCGCATACCACAAAAAAAAAAAAAAAAAAGAACTATTTTAAACTTTCTGGATACCTTGGTTCTTGTTAGAGCATCATATCATTTTGAAACACATCAAAAGCTTTTTTAACCTTTGCTTTCTGCTTGTTAAACATTAGAGATGTGAATCTAATACACATTGAATTTTCAGGGCCTGTAAAATTAAAACTATAGATATGGATATGGATAAAGGTAGAGCTTTTGTATGATACCTAGCAGATTGTCAATTGTTTATAATTAATAAAAATCACCATGTTACCTTAACCAGTACCTAAAACGATCAGGCAAACAAGATCATACATCAAATAGACTGATATTTCTCTGCATGGAGAGACCTGTTTCAGTTTAAAGATAGATTTTATGTTTCTTTGAAACACTCATCTAGTCACTATTATTGTAGCTATCATTTTGTGAACCTTATTGATTTATCCTTTTGTAAGAATATTTTGACTTATTTAGCTTAAAAACAAACTCCCTCAAACATCTGCTTCAAGATGAACTCATCGGAAGTATATTTATTTGTCAGACACCACTAAATAAAATTTACCTCTCCCTTTCTTCTTTCCTACTCTATGAAAACATAACAGAACTAACTTTCCTCCATCATTTCCCAGGACCGTTAGGGAAGCTATTTGCAGAGAGACAGGAACAATCATTCTTTTCTCTTATTACTTGGATCCTACCTCCAAATGGGCAATAAAGTAAAAACAGCCCCAAGGGCCTGGCTTTGAATCCCTTCCCATTATTTATTAACTGCTTGATTAGAGGCAAGTTATTTAACCTCCCTTAGCCAATGTTTCCACATCTGTAAAATGGGTATAATAACATCTTCTTGCAGAGTTGTCGCCTATACTAAATTGATGAGATAGTACAAGTAAAAGCACCTAGGGACTCCGTAAGCATTCATTTCCTTTTTGACCTTTCTTTACAGCCTTAAGCAACAGATTCCAACCAATAAATCCAGTCGTATCTCAAAGAATCTTCACCCGATATCAGAATAACAAATTCAAAGGGGTTATAGATACTGCATTATTGATTTTATAGTATTTGATAATTAAGTTCTACTGTGCTTCTCAACTCTGTGCTCTGTGAAGGATGTAAATATAGCAGACCCCCCAACTCTCACCCCACTCTTGAGTGGTTTTCAACTTATTGTTATCAGTACATGCTGAGGCAGCCCTAAAGGTAGGGTCAGAGTTGGGACAGAATGCCACCTGGGAGAGTTCAAGGAGGCTCACCCAGCCCATGTCCTCAAATGCCATCTTTACCAAGTTGGTTGGTAGAATTCCAGTGGGAACTTTATCCCTAGACCTCCTACTGATACACAAAAATACACCCTGAGAGAGATAAAAAGGTTAACCTCGACACATATTTCTTAGCGTGAATGAGGTTTTCCAGAGTCTTTCCCAAAAGCAAGGATTGAGACTGCGAAGAGAAGAGAGTACGGAAACTTTGGGGCCCTGAAGAGAGAGAGAGAAATAACACCAAAAGGTACCAGAGGGAGAAAAAAGTTGAAGGAAGGGGACAATGACAAGAGACATTTCACCTGCATCACAATTTTGCTGAGAGCCAGTTTTGCACATGTATCCAAAAAGACATTCACACAATACCCAGTTAAACTAGATTCAAGGATAGCTATTTCAGCTACTCCACCTAATTCCCACTGTCACACAAAACACCAGATGTGTGAGGACAAAATAGTATTACTTATGCAGAGTGGGTCTTTAGTTTTTTTAAACTAAAGGTCTTATGATTAATTCATGCCCAGATATGAAAAATTCTAATAGCTTGAAAAAAAATTTTTTTTAACAAATTGTTGAAAGCTACCAGCTAGGGCTGATACCAGTATCCTTGATTCTAAATAACAACCAAAAATTTTTTTTTTAAAAAGCCAAGGTCTAGATTTACACAAGAATGTGCCAAATTTTGGCTCTGCTGAAGATAAAGAAAGTTCTCAAGTAATTAACATCAAATCCCCACGTCTGTCTAACTCTAAATTCTCTCTAATTGGAGAAGGGCCAGCGAGTCTCTAATAACCCAAGAAGTGGGATTCCTATTTCTCTTCTGCACATTTTCTATTGAGAAAAGTAACTTCATGACGGTCTCAATTTAGAAAGTCAAGTCTTTGGAATTCCCAGTGTGGAGGTAATACCAGTCATATCATAGTTTATTGAAGACAAGCATTGCTGGGAATTTCCTGGTGGTCCAGTGGTTAGGGACTCCATCCTTTCACTGCCGAGAACCCGGGTTTGATCCCTCATTGGGGAACTAAGATCCCAAGACATCACAAGCCTCTCGGTGCAGCCAAAAAAATAAATTAATTAAATAAAATATATTCTTTAAAAAAAGAAAAAAGACAGGTGTTGCTGCCTCTGGGAGTTATGGCTAGCTAAGTGTTACTTAAGGACGGGTTCTAATGGCAGGCTAGAAATGGTGATTGTATTTTAGAAGGCTTTTTTTCCCCCTAACAATTTGCTTCCTTTATTTAAGCCCCTAGAGGTCCCTAGTCTTTTTGAAAACTTGTGACTCATTCTGCTATCAAAGATCAATGATCAATTCCCCATCTCCCAGGTCAGTCTGTCACCAAGTCCTTTCAACCCTTCCTTCCCAATGTATTCTGAATTCAATCATCCCATTCCATTCTCTAATCCAGGCTTTCATCACTTTGTCTGTGTACCATGATAAAAAGCCCCTTGCATTCTCTCATCTCCCCAGATTCTAGACTATCTCAGTTGAACACTCACCATTTTCATCATATTACTCCCTTGCTCGAGAACTCTTGAAACTCTATTGCTTCTGATCAAATCCAAAGTCTTTCACTGAACTTTTAAGATTGACTTGGTAACTCTAGTCTACTGCTATCTAAAATAAACATTCTAGGGCTTCCCTGGTGGCGCAGTGGTTGGGAGTCCGCCTGCCGATGCAGGGGACGCGTGTTCGTGCCCCGGTCCGGGAAGATCCCATATGCCACGGAGCGGCTGGGCCCGTGAGCCATGGCCGCTGAGCCTGCGCGTCCGGAGCGTGTGCTCCACAACGGGAGAGGCCACAACAGTGAGAGGCCCGCGTACAGCAAAAACAAAACAAAATAAAATAAACATTCTACCTAAACCTCCAGCACAATGCCCAGGTCAGAGAGGGGCCCAGTAAATGGCAGGAACTCTTCCACAGTTCAGACCTCTGTTCCAGCTGAAGAGAGTCTTAGTATTTCCTGAACAAATTGTGCTCTTCCTGACTTAGGTTTTGCTCACACTTTCTGTTTGAAGGGAAAAGGAAGAAGAATTGTTAGAAAATGTGTAGCTTCCTTTTCTTATACCTGGTATCCAGAAATGGCACCTTTCCTACACTACCTTTCTATACACTACCCACCTTCAAGCCCAGGATGACTATCACATCTTCCAAGAAGCTGTTCCCATCTGCTCTGGGTGACAGATTTTTCCCCATAGGAGAGATCATATTGTACTTCTGCCTTATAAAACCCATAGGAGAGATAATATTGTACTTCTCTTTGCACATATCACCAGGCTTTGGCAGAATGCTAGAAATATAGAAACTAAGTAAAGCTCAGCTAACTGCTAAGAGCAGAAGCAGAGGTACCCACAACCCACCAACTGGATAATTACTCCCTAAATAATTACAGCTCAGTTATACTATAAACCCTACCTTGACAAAAAGTAGAAGTGTGAAAAAAAAAAAAAAGAAGTGTAGGTGAAACACAAAGCTGCTTCGTGGTTTATACTTTCCTTCATTTTCCAGAATCAATCATCATAAACACAGGAGCTAGCTGAATCCTTAATTTATGTCAAGTGCTATGCTACATGTTTTATCTATATAGTGTCATTTAATTCTCACAACAACTCTGTGAGTTATTACTATACACATCTTACAAGAAACTGAAGTTCAGCAAAGTTGAGTGACTTACCCAAGATCATACAAACAGTGACGGAAATGGATCTAGAAACCACAGCTCACTGATTTCAAAGCCATATTCCCTTAACCAGTACACTAAATTGTCTCAGATAAATATGCAAAAAAGAAAAGAAAAGAAACGGTCCTAACATGACCAAAGGAATAAGCACTGTATTAGGCTCGTAAGAAATGAACAAGTCAACATTCACAGGCAAAGACATCTTTTCTCATGGACTCTGCTTACTCCTCAAGAATAAATTCAATAATAAGGAATTACTCCCTAAAAGTTTACCTTAGTTTTCCCCTTTATTGTAAAAGTCTAGGATTTTTCCTTTGTTTTCCCCCTGAGTGTGTGGTCTATGGACCACATGCACTGGAATTCAAAAGGCATGCATAATGTGTGTGATGACAAGTGTTGCTTGGTGTGACACTCCACACACTCCTTATTCGAGAATTCAGAGGGAGTGTCCCCAGATATCTGCAAGGCATCTTTCTGTGCACTTGTAAGCTCAGGTGCATGGGAAAATACAGATTGCTGGGCTTCAGTCCAAGCCTACTGCAGGAGGAGTGGAGCCATGGAACATATGTTTTTGATGAGTGCTCTCGGGTGATTATTTTAAGAAAGATGGAGAAACACAGAACTCCAGCTCCTGTCTTGGATTCTCTAGTTAGGTGCCCTTTCAAGACATATGGGGACACATTGATCACTTTACAAAATTTAATTTTAAAAGGTTCTTCATAAGGCTTCATGAGCATCTTTCTGTAAAACTGGAAGTCAGGAATTAACTTGAAAAAAATGACAACCCTTATTTGAAGCTACTGTATCAAAAACTGTGAATTTCAGAAGTGGACATTCTTGGGACATTTGAAAGAGACTGAAAAAAACCAATCTAAAATGACTGATGAAAAACATGCAGGAATTCCCAGTCAGGGGCCAAGAGGGTTCAAATGATGGTGACAAATTAATTACAAGTTGTACATCTTGTGCTTCAAGGAAGAGTCTATTGATGTAGCCCAAAGAGTAAGATCCACCTCTCCATGGTTCTTTTCTGTACATAAATTAAATTTTGTTAAAATGAATATGAGGGACCAATACATTTATTTGTGCTGCCCAAAATTATGATATAATAATATTGTTTGAAATAAACAAGGTTTATATACTAAATTTTCTCTGTAACACTCTTGATTGCGACAGGACTTGTCCTGTTCATGTGGGACACGAGCACAAGGAAGAAAATTGTACATCTTCTTTCTCCCTTGGGATTTTGGGTTTACATGTGTCTGTCTTGAGAGCTAGCCACTCAAGCACTGATTATTCCTCAAAATCTTGCATTTATGAAATGCGTAAAAACAGAAGGAGCCGGCTTCCCTGGTGGCGCAGTGGTTGGGAGTCCGCCTGCCGATGCAAGGGACCCGGGTTCGTGCCCCGGTCCGGGAAGATCCCACATGCCGCAGAGCGGCTGGGCCCGTGAGCCATGGCCGCTGAGCCTGCGCGTCCGGAGCCTGTGCTCCGCAACGGGAGAGGCCGCAACAGTGAGGCCCGCGTACCGCCAAAAAACAAACAAACAAAAAAACAAAAAAAAAGCAGAAGGAGCTTTTCTTTTTTGTTTTGTTTTTAATTATAGACTTTATTTTTTAATGCAGTTTTAGTTTTATAGATAAATTGAGCAGAAAGTACAGAGAGTTCTTACATACTCTCTTTCCCTACAAACATAGCTTCCTTTTCTTCCTAGAGATGCATGATGGGATAATGAAGAGTTCAGACAGTCCAGTCTAGGGATCTGAGTTTAAATCATAACTCTGTTACTAACAGTGGGGTCTCTGGACCTTGATCTCTGTCTCTGCAAATTGGAACTACTAATGCCTACGTTTCATGGTTATTTTAAAGATCAGAAATAATATAAGTGAAGATCTAATGCAAAGACAAATGCAATTAATAGTAGTTGTCATTTCTTAGTTGAGATGGATTGGTTTGCCTTTTGGGAGGTTTCCCCTTCATTGTTGTCTTGCAAGGCAACCTTGACTGGGAATATAATACAACAGCGGCCATGGGAAGAGTGTTGGAAGAACAGATGTTGACGAGTCAAGGCTTCACCTCTTCCTACTCTAAAATGAATTCTCCACTGGGGGCTGCGTAGTCCAGGAACCCCAGGGCAGAGGTGTCACCGCCATAATCACTTGGTATAGTAAAGTCTAAATGGGTTGCGTAGTGTCTTCCGTAGTGTCAGACTTCACAGAGCCCAGATCCTTACTTTGCATTATTTGGGGGAGGAACCTGTCCCTTTTCAATCATTACTTTTTAAAGCATTCCTTCCTACAGGAGCATTGTAGGAGGGAGGGAGGGAAGGAAGGAAGGAAGGAATCAATCCTCAGAAGATGCAAGGTTTAAATGATAATGTTGTTTAAGAGTATGACTATGTGATTTTAACAAATGACATTAGACTGAAAGCAAAAGATGACACCAGTGGAAGAGATCCAAGCCTTCCCTTCCTCACTGCTGTGACCTCACACCAACTGAGGTCCCCTGTCAAAGACATTGGAACTGAGTATGTGTGTTAAGAGGTCATTGAAGGAAGCCATGTCAAAGGGCTCTAAGTATGGCAGCCTCACCTCAGACCATACTATTTCAAGAAGGTCTGCCTCACCTGTCCCATTCGTCACTCCCACTGAAGTCTGTTTATTAGCAGGAAGTGTGGGAGCACCAGTGAGAAACCAGCTTTTGGAACTTAGGCTTCAGGAAATTCTGCTGGAACCGGGACAGTGATATTTTTATATTACCTAGCCAACTGCCAGCTCTTAATAAACATTTCCTCATGCAGTTTTAACAATGACATAATTTGTTCTCGTTAGAAATTGTTATAGCTCCATGAATTTTATAATAAAAGAAAACTAAAATGGAAAAAGTAAAAAAATAAGAAGAGGGACTTCCCTGGTGGTCCAGTGGGTAAGACTCCGTGCTCCCAATGCAGGGAGCCTGGGTTTGATCCCTGGTGGGGGACCTAGGTCCCGCATGCATGCTGCAACTAAGAAGTCCACATGCTGCAACAAAAATCCTCATGCCACAGGAAGGTGCTGCAACTAAGACCCGGCACAGCTGAAATAAATAAATAAATACTTTTTTAAAAAAAGAAGAAGAAATGTGCTCAAAAGACCAAAGGTTTGGAGATGGAAGCATCACCAGAGGCATTTCTGGAAGCCACTCTCCAAGGATGCATGATGAAGAATCATGCTCCCCATCATTGGGTCATGCCAGGCATGCATTTTTTTCTTTGGCCACACAGCTTGCAGGATATTAGTTCCCCAACCAGGTATCGAACCCGCTCCCCCTGCAGTGGAAGCTCGGACTCCTAACCACTGGACGGCCAGGGAAGTCCCCAGGCATGTATTTTTAAATGCCCTTTGTGGTACTAGAAAAATTGATGGTAAGAAGGCAGCAGACTGAGGAGGCAACCCTTTCCCTCAAAGCAGAGCATACCTGAGGCATTATCAAGGCTGAAGGCAATGCGTACTGGCTTATCCGCAGGTACCCTGGCTGTGCTGATCATGTGGGCACCTGAGCCTTGGCCTTCTTCCTGGTCTTCCAGCTGTAATGACAAGAGAGAGCCATTGTCACTTTACCCAACATTATCCCTCGAATACTCAGAGGCCTTTGGAACTTAGAGGGGAAAGTTAGTAAGCACTGCTTTTGTATTTTAAAGATATTCCTAGCTCCTAGCTTTCTTTCCCTACACCTGTTCCATTTATAATTCTTTTTCTGGCTTATAAAAAAAATTTGCTTTGGAAATACATCTAGAACAAAATATAAAAGATGGGGCAAAATCTCCACCTACCTCACTTTTTTAGTATCCCTTACACTGACCAGTCCAACCCTGGCCCTTTGAGGTCTTATATAGTATTTTATTTTTAATTGAGGGGGATAAAGAAGTCTTAATAAGGCATCAGACATCTTTTCACACTCAAAAGCCTAAATTGGATCTGAATTATTGATATGGGAGTGGTAAGAAATAACTATCATGGAATTATTTCAAGAATACCAAAGACTATTTTAAAATATCCCCCAGTTATATTATGAATAGTATTTGCTTTAAATATCTGATTAACTAACTGTTAATCTATCAAACACTTCTAAGGTTGTGTGATATGAGCAAAAGACACATCCTAAAAACATCCTATTGATGAACTACATCAGCCACTAAATTACCATTTAATAAACTTAGAATGAATGGAAAAGCATGCTACAGATAATATGGGTTGGGGTGGGTGAAAATACATAAATATTTCTTTGTATAATAATTTAACCAAGATATCTGATAATTTTTGTTCAATGGGACCAGGAAAAGATATTATTATAAACACAAGATATCTTTGTCATTTAAATCCATATATTTAACTTTTCTATTTTTAGTCATGCTTCCCCCTAAGCCCTCTACTTTCCTTCTCATGGAGACAGGAAACCAAAAACTCTGAATGATGTTTTAAAGAAAATGTCTCTAAAAATGGCAAAATATAAATCATCTCTTTAACCATCCTTAGCGAGATTCTGGGAACTGCTTTAGCAGGACATTTTCTCACAGCAAGGTTTCTGATTCTTTCCCATAACTTTTCTCTATCTAAAAATAGTGTCTAGAACACTGAATTTTGTTTTTACAATTATTTATAGAGCAAAAGCGAATGCATATATATATATATATTTAGACATATATACATATGGAATCATCTTATCACCAGTATATGAAAAAAGAACATGCTTATATTAAACACCTAGTGTAGCTTTGGAGAAAAACCAGCAACTGTTCATCACCCAGTTAGAATCATATTTGGCCCATTCATTGAACACTACAAGTAGCAATGAACCATAAAGCACTCCAAGTCATGTCATTCTAAGTTAGAAAAAAAGTATTAATGTGAAACATTCGACTCAAGAAAAGGGTAATATAAAATCACTGTTACTTGACTCAAAATTTGTTTTATCTTAGCTCTGACATACATTTCTGTGTAGTCTCGTCTGCTTAGAATCAACCATCTTGTTAGCCACCTGTTCCTAGGGAATAGAACAGACTGTCTCAAATTTAACAAAACAGACAATAAAAAAACCTTAAAGTTGTAGCCAAAAGAAAAAAATCTTATTGTTACGCCCTGTACCATCACCAAACCATTTTATCGTAACATCTGAGGATGAAAAGCTTCACTCCTCTTTTGGCTAAATCTCCCAATGCTCTCCTGCACCAAGAAATAAACCACAAGAGGTAGAAATTTGCCTCCTGGGATTTTGTAAATAGATCCCTGGCAGGGTTTCCATCCACGGGAAATGGAATTGATCAACACAGCTAATGAGAGTCCCTCCCCTCCACACAACAGAGAACATCTGTCCGCCTCCCAAAGGATGGCGGCGGCAAAGTTGGGTGGATTTTGAGTTCCACACGGTGTCAGCCACAAGAGCCCCTGAACCAACTTGCCTTTTCATCACACCGCCTGGGGAAATGGGCCACTGATTCCTCCTCTCGGCGGTAGCAGAGCTTTGGTTAAGTTGCTGGTGCTCTGAGCGTTTAGTTGGGTTTTCACACCTGTCGCCTTACCTCACTTAGTTGAGTGTCTGCACTTGTGTAATCCAGGGCCAGCCACTGCCTTGGCCGTTCGTTGCCTTTGTGGAGTACAGACCTAGTGGCAGAGCAGGCTGCACCTGCCGCATAGCAGCCGCTGACAATCTGAGGAGCAGTGACAGCTGGGAGGGCGGCTTGCTGCTACCTGCTGTCCCCCAGACCCCGGCGTCCCACAGGGCCTCCCTGTTGCGCTTCCCTCCACGACCCCTCTCTCCTTTCCTTGTCTCTCCAACAGCCAGGATGCTGTCATGCTTCTAGAAAAAGCAAGAGCAAAAGAAATCCCTCCTCCTGTCAGAGGCATTGATAAACAGCAAGTTGTGGAGAGTCCAAATGTTTTAATTCATTAGTCCTGGCAAACCCAAAATACAAACAGACTTGCTTCACAAGACAGGAATGTCTTCAGCGTGACCCAATCGGTGTCTGTGTCTATTCCAGCAAACTGGCAAAGATAGCATGACTCCAGTCAGCAAAAATGTCGGCCGCTCCAGTCAGCTCCCCGGGACCCAGCCAACTTGGATAGGCCACAAGCCGACTCTCAGATGATGGCAGCGATGATTCGGCTTAAGAACGTGAGGTCTGAGGTTGAGCTGCTGTTGGGCTTGATGACTTGATCCCATCTACGATGCAACCGAACGCAAACCGAGTCAATGGTAAACAGAAAGGGAAAGTTCAAACTGTTCAAACTTTTTAATAGCTATCAACCTGAAGATGGGTAGTACTTTAAAAGAGTTGGATGGTGATGTTGAGGTTAAGTAATTACAGATAAACAAGTATCCAGAGAATGCACAGACTGGGAGAAAATCTTTGCAAAATACATACCAGGTAAAGGATGGTTATCCAAGATATAAAAAGAACTCTTAAAACTCAACAGTAGGAAAACAATCCAATTTAAAAATGGGCAAAAGATATGAACAGACACCTCACAAAATAAGATATAAAGATGGCAAATAATCATACGAAAAGATGCTGAACACCATACGTCATTAGGAAATTGCAAATTAAAACAACATTGAGATTCCACTACACCCCTCTTAGAATGGCCAAAATCCAAAACACTGACAACACCAAATACTGGTGAAAGTGAAAAATGGTGTGGCCACTTTGGAAGACAGTTTGGCAGCTTCCTACAAAACTAAACATGTACTTACCATTATGATCCAGCCATCACACTCCTTGGTATTCACTCAAAGGAACTAAAAACTTATGCCCACACAAAGACTTACACACCGATGTTTGTAGCAGCTTTATTCATGATTGCCAAAACTTGGAGGCAAACAAGAGGTCCTTTCACAGGTGAAGGGATAAACAAACTGTGGTACATCCAGACAATGAAATATTATTCAGTAATAAAAAGAAATGAGCTATCAAGCCACAAAATACGTGGAGGAAACTTACATGTATATTATTAAGTGAAAGAAGCCAATCTGAAAAGGCTACATATTGTATGATTCCAACTATACAACATTCTGGAAAAGGCACAATTACGGAGACAGGGAAAAGATCAGTAGTTGCCAGGGAATTAAAGAGAGGGAGAGAGAGATGAATGGAGAGCATAGGATTTTTAGGGCAGTGAAACTATTCTGTGTGACACTATAATGGTGAATATATGTCATATGTTTGTCAAAACCCATAAAATGTACACCACCAAGAGTTATAAACTACAGACTTTAGTTAATAAGACTGTGTCTATACTGACTCATCAGTTGTAACAAATGTA
>RJWK010050807.1:0-16157 GCA_004363435.1 Platanista minor | reverse complement strand
CAGCCCTTGCAGACGCCATAGCCCGCTTCCCCAGCCAGGCCCGTCACCTGGATTATAGCTTCTGTGCGGTAACCCTTCCACAGGCATCATGTTGCATAGTGTCAGGGGTCACCACAGTGGGTATAAACCCAGCAAACGTGTCCCTGAACTGAGATCGGGGCATGTGGAGGGCTCCCGGACCCAGGGGCAGAGGTGCTGGGGTGGGGAGTCCAGGCGCAGGGACAGGACCCCCAGAGGAGGTGTGAGGGCAAAAGGAGGGTCCCCCACCGCACCAGCGCCCGTGGCCGCCCGGGCAGACCCACCATCAGTTGCCCTCTCCCCGTTCCACCGAGGCGGCCAGGCCAGAGACGGTGGCCAGTCCTGGTTGGGCCTCCCTCCCCACGAAGCAGGGCTCTAGAGGTGCGGCAGGCTCGACCACACAGGACTCGAAGTCCGGGCCGTGAGCATACTGCGGCTCCCACCCTGCTGGGACGCCGTGCTCTGGGGGACCAGCCGCCTCACCGTGAGGATGCCCAAGCAGCCCGGTGGAGAGTCCACGTGGCCCACAACTGAGGCCTCGAGCCGACAGCCGTGTAAGTCACCCATGTTGGAAGTGGATCCCCGAGCCTGGCCAGGCCGTCGGGGGACCAGCTTGACTGCAGCCACACGGGAGGCTCTGAGCCAGAGCAGCTCAGCCAAGCCGCTCCCGCGTTCGGGAAGCACAGAGCGGTGCGGTAATCAGTGTTTAGTGCTTTGGAAGCCACTAAACCGGGGCGTGATTTGTTACTTTTGTTACTGACAACACGGTGGTACCATATGGTCACTTCCTATGGAAAGGTGGGATTCCTGGCTGGGAAGGCTCAGGCTCCCAGTGAGAGATGAGCAAGGCAGGCCTCTCCACCCCAATTCTCCTCCAAAATACTCTAAATACCAACCCCGACCACCCCCCCACACCCCCCCCCCCCGATCCGGGACCTTCTCTCCTCCTCCACCCAGACAGCCCGCCTCTGGCCCTGGTGGTGGTCGCTGTGAACCAGCCTGGGCGTCTGGGGCAGGTCCCTGTGGGCCACACGTGGGGCCTGGCACACAGCGGGTGGCACGGAAGCGTCCACGGAGCAGCCCTGATGAGAGGGGCTCCGCTGCCCTCCGGGAGGGTGTGACAAGGCCAGTCTTGTCTCAGAGAGGTGGTCGACAGACACGCCCCTTCCCCCTCTCTGTCCAGCACCCGTGGGCAGAGTTGGGGGAACATCCTGTCCCCAACATCACCCGTGACCGTCCCAGAGCCCACGGCAGCCCCCGTCTTCCAAGGAGGAGGCCCGGCCGCCCCTTCTCAGCTTCTCCCTTTAAAACGCTTCCGTTTAAATAGTTTCCATCCATGTTTCAGGGAAAACAAACACCTGAAAAGTTGCCAGAGCTGGGCGTGTTGGGAGAGAGCAGAGTGAGGGAGCTGTAGGGACCCCAGCGAGGGGCCGGGAGAGGGGCCGCGGGGAGGGAGCCCCGGGACACGCCCAGCCACCGACCACTCGGGAGAAGAGGGGGGTGCGTCCCCGAGGACAAGCCAGGCAGAAAAGTCCATCCACACTGGGCGGGGCCGGCCCAGCCCGGCCCCAGGCCAGGCTTCTCCCTTCTCCTGGTCTCACCACCCACCAGCCCCGTCCCCCGACAGAGGCCACCCCTTTGGCCTAACCCCTTCCCGACTCCCACCCCCCTTCTCTCCTTCACAGAACACCCCTTGTGGCCAGGGCACTGGGCTCTCCGCATTGTAGAGACCCCACCTCCCTTACCCCACGTCCCCAGCATTTGAACACCAACGCCAGCCACTGCCAGACAGAACCATCTGGACTCTCATGGCTGCGAACAGACCCTCTGACATAAGGAAACGACATTTTAATTGTTACCCATTAAAAACAATGACTCCTGGGGAAACAGGACATTCAACCGATCAACCACTAATGTTTTAGCGAGAATCAGTTCCACCAGTGCATGTCATCTGCACTGCTACGCATTCCTTTTATGCACAGACACAGTGTTCCACACAAGGTTAGGATCGTCTATTACACATGTCTCATTTTCACTGGATTTGCCTTTGTTTCCAGCTTTCTGTGTACTCACGTTTAGCCTCTGACCCTCCCATAAAAGAGGGTCAGGACAGGGACCACACCTGCTCATTTGTCCCTGCACAGACAGTGCCCGCCTGTCAGGCAGAAGCTCTATAGAAGGGCTGCAGTGGGTGCCGCTAAGTTATCACAGCAGTTTCCTCAGGGCTGGCTGACTGATGTGAAGACGGAGAGGGTGTTTTGGAAGAGAGAAGAGGAATTAAGGGAAAAGGACACCGTACGGGGCACTCAGAGCCGTGGAGCGGGTGGCATGCATGGGAGTGTGGAGGGCAGGCTGGGGGGCAGTGAGGCTCGGGTCCAGAGGTGGGCACTGCTGGGGACGACCCGGTCCCACGTCCTGGGAGCCCAGCCTGGCCTGACCCACATGAACCCCAAACTCTCCGTCACCCTCCCTGAAGAGGGATCCAGCGCCGCCCCCACCCCCACCCCACCCCGCCGCCTTGGAGTTCCTCCAGCTCGTGGGACTGAGGGGGCCCAGGGGCAGTGGCTGCCCGTCTCCCACAGGCCCACACCGAGGCTTTGGTGTCACTGGCCCCCTGGGGTTAAGCCTGCGAGTCCTCCCGCGGTTTGCTCAGAGGTGGGGCGACCGGCACAGGAGAGGCCCGAGCTCTGCTCGGGGGGAGCTGTGAGAGAGGGCCCCCGACACTCGGCAGGAGTGGGGAAAGCCAGAGCGGGGCTAGAGGGGGCCCACGGTGGTCTAGGAGCTGGAAGGCTTGCCTGGGGTTTCCGGGAGTCAGGGCTCCCGCCAGCTTGAGCTGCCATCCCCCGCACCCGTCTGCAAACCAAGGTCAGGCCTTCAAAGCAGAGGCTGGCTTCTCTTGGGGTCACTTGCCATGGCGCCCCAGCCTACAAATATCTCTTAGGTGCCTGCTATGAGCACCCATGGGGCAGGAAAAAACAGTAGCACTGAACATTCACGCAAGAAGCCCTGGGACGTCCACTGCGCGCGGCCAGCAGAGCTGGACACAAAGGACGGGGGCGCGACCTGGGCTGCCGGCCTCACCGAGCGGCCCCGGGGAGCGAATCCCCCGAGCTGACCTCCCCCTCCGAGCCTGGCCAGGCTGCTGGCCGGCACAGTTGTGAAAAGGGCTCTACAGACGCTGCCGTGTGGCCCTGATTCTGGATTCCCTGACTCTGTCTCCTCGAGATGAAATGCACACAGGCCTGGCTTTCTCTCCACGGGCCATGATGGCTGAGTTTGGTGCTTCCGAGGGAACGCTTGACCCTCCACCTGGGCCTGGGGCAGCCAGATTCTTGGCCCCGGCGCAGATGCTTCAGTGAAAGCTCCCTATAGCCTCCCAGGAGCTCTATCCCTTCTCCGGGTGAAGATCCGGAGGCTCAGAGAGGTGGGCTGCTTCTGCGAAGCCCCCAGCCCTGCAGGCCCTGCAGCTGGACCTCGATCCCGGCTCTGCCTGCTTTGAAGCTCAGGGTCCTAATCCCTCTGAGCGCTGCACGTCCCCAGAAGGAACACGTGAAGGGTGCTCACTGCTCCTCACTTCACTCGCCCTTTATGGGGCGACCTTTTTACTGCCCGCCAGGACAGGATGCTGTGTGCTCTAGCAGGTGAGGACCCCGATCTGCCCTTTGCTGATTTGTTTCTACATCACCCTACACATTCCTCCTGCATCACACATTCACCCAGCACGAGTAAGGGGTTGGGGGGGGGGCACGTGGAGCATGACCATCAAAGCTCTGTGGTGGCCAGCTGACCTGGGTTCAGATGTCCTTTGTCTTTATAAAAGGCTCGGGTTCCCTTTACGATGCAAAGTCCGCACTGGGTGGCGCAGTTCAAGGGGAAGTCCAGAGCTGACGGCCAAATGATGTGCTTCGGGGCTGAGCCTCACCATTAACATCTGACTGACCCTGTTCTGCTGAAGTTCACTGTTCATCTGACCTGCGATCACACTGAAGCAGAGTTAGCCCTGAGTGTTCTAAATGTGAGGGAGTGAGTGCGTTTTATGTGCAACTGGAGAGAAAACGGGCTCCGCTGCTCGGCTCACGTCTCTTCCCGCAGACCCAACCATCTGTGTCCTTGGCTGTGGAAACCCAGTTCCTAGTTGGGCCAGTCTCTCTGTCTATCCTTCCTCCCCCGGAGCCCACACTGAGGCTAAACTTTCTCTGATCCCGAGAAACCATCCTTTTGTCACATGCCTTTTTCTCCCTCATGGTATTGAATACATGAAAACTGTCCACACGCATTACTCTTGAGAGATGTGGGTCTCCTGCAAATGAGGCAGAATGTAGCTTTTCGCCAATTGTCAGAGTTTCACGGGTGGTGCCTGGGTTGCCCCCTTGTCCCTCCTGAGCCTCCTCCGATCAGCAAGACATCTAAAGGCTGGACTGATGCCGCCCAGCTCTGAGATAGGGTCCTGGGACCCCCACTGCGGAGCTGGGGGAGCAGCTCACCTGAGGTTTTCCAGAGACCAGCGGCAGCCTGGTGGGCTGCTCTCCCTCCACCCCTGGGGTGTGAGCACAGGGAGTACGAGGACTTGCTCTCCACCCGGACGGGAAGAGAGGGACTCAGCTGAGCCAGGGCTCCGGGAGGGAGAAATCTCCAGGCGTCTTTAAGGGGAGGAAGCAACATGGAATTTACAAGGGGCTCTGAGCTCTGCACATCACATCTGGGGAATCTCGACACTACTAGGGTATCTGATTTGGCCGTTAGTGATGCAGTTTTTCACTGTTGACACAAATGTGTGCAGAAGAGCCCGGCAGCCCCCTTGCAGATGGAGCCTTCTGGCCACTCTGCAGGCTTCTGCCTAATTTAAAACTTTGCTGAAGTGTCTGATGTTGGAGACGACCAGATGCTGGCTCACAAGCCCGGGTGGGGTGAACTGCCAGGCAACACCACCATTAATCCGCCTGTTATTTATGCCCCGTCCAGACCTGTGAGGGTCAGAGCCAGCCCCATGCGAGTGGGTCTCCCGATGGAAGGTCCCTTTGAAGTTGCAGGAGAGGACACAGCTGCTGCTTCCATGAACGGCTGTCGGCCACGGGCTCCAAGACTGATGGAGATGCTGCTGGGGATGGTCCTCTGAGCGCTGCAACCCCTGCTGCCTGGTGAGGTCGGCCCGGGAGCAGGACGATATTGCACACATAAAACAAAACGCGCAAGCCGCAGCTGAAGGGCTGACCATTCACCGTGGTGTGGGGTAAGCCTGGTCCCACAGGCTGGCTGTTACCGGCCACGCCCCTCTCTGGCTGGAAGGGGCATGGCCTCCCCAGGTGGCTGAACAGTATTCTGTTCATGTCACGGGATCCGTAACTGCAGCCCCACCTGAGGATCTCAAGGGAGCCTGGGAAGAAGGTGGGAACAAGCGTTTCTGTATGAAGCAACATCCCAGAGCTCGCGGTGGGTTTGCCTGCAGCTGGCCCACTTTAGGTATGAGGCCCGTGTGGTGCTGAGCAGGAGAGGGATGCTCTGGGCTTGAGGTGTCACCAGGCAGAGGGGACAGGGCTGGCAGGGGGGCAGTGACTGGCTGGGTACACCTGGGCACTAGGGGAGCCTCTGAGCACCCCGTGCATTTCTGGACCCAGCTGCCTATTAACTCATATGTGGTCTTTTGGGTTGGTCTATTACAGAATTCACAAAAGGAAGACTCACAGTCTAAATTCCTCGTTCTTACTGGGGGTGATTTTGGCCCCCAGGGGTCACTGGCGGTGCCTGGAGACATCTTGGGGGGTGGTCACAGCTTGGGGAGTGTGCTACTGGCATCCAGTGGTTGGGGGCCAGGGATGCAGCTAAGCATCCTTTAAGGCACAGGATGGCCTCACAACAATCAGCTGGCTCATAGTGACAACAGTACTGACACTGGGAAACCCCGGTCTAGGCTGTAGAGATTAGGTACTGGCAAATTTCACATTAAAAAAAAAAAAATCCCGATTTTCGCTTTTCTGGGAAATTCCAAAGATCTGGTGACACCCAGGCCTTTCTGCGGCAGCCACCAGCTGGAGGTGGTCCGTGAGCCCACCCACCTAAGAGGTCCCCCTCCCTTCCGGCCTGTCCCACTGCCCCTGCTGCCTGCCTTCCCGGTTGACCTCATCTGCCTTGACCCTGAAGCTGCTGGATTCCAGGAACCCATGGCTGAGCCTCCGGCTGGTCGTGCTCAGGAGCAGGCTGCTGTCCTCTCTTACGAGGACAAGGCTGCGTGTCGAGAAGAGCAGGCGCTGCTCGGGAAGCAAGGCAGAGAGTCAGTCACCCCAGAGCACACCCCGCTTTAACAAAGGTAGCCCCTATTGCTGGCCGAGCGGGCCTCTTCCACTCCAAGCCACCTGAGTTAGCATCAGCATTCTTTCTCCACCGAGAAAGCTGGTCCTGAACCCCTTGGAGGGAGGGAGCAGCTCCTGTCAGTATCCCTGTTGGACAGGAGGCTGGGATTCTGTAGCGTTCACATCCCTCCTAGCGACTGTGGAGACTGGGCACTTGGTGGCCACACAGGGAGAACCAGAGGCCCTGGTCCACATGTGAAATGGCCAGGATGCCAGTGACCGTGGCAGATTAATTTCAGTCACTGACTCCTGATCTCCAGCTGGTTCATTCTGCTGCTTCTGACGGGCTCACAGCCTGGCCTTGGAGGCGGTCAGGAGGATGGGCCTCTGGACTCAGCCTTTCTCCACACTCGGGACAGAGACCAGGTTTCCCAGACCTCAGGGGCGTGGCCACCTGTCTGGTCGCTCCAGGGGCAAGGACTCTGCATACGGCATCCCCACTGCACAGATCTGCCCCACTCCCACTCCCGCCCCCGCTTACGCTTGTTCAACCTATTCATTTTATTGGAAGAGTTTAATTGGGAGTTCTGAAAGGTCACCATTAATATTTTCAACAGCAAAACACGAGGCAGAGCAGCTCTGAGTAAATACTGTTTAAATCCACATCCAATCCGATGTGCTCAAAATCAAAACAAAAAGGACAAGATTAGGGGAGGGAGGCCAGCCAGTGCACAGGGTCTGGTGGGAATGTCCCAGTCTGGGGTGCAGAGGGGCCACTGACTCCTGTGCGGTAGACCAGATGGCTGCACCCGCCTGTTCCCTTAGATCCACGGGAGGAGGTGGGGGAGGGGACACAAGGGGAGGATTTAGAGGCTCGGGTTCCCCCGCCCTAACCTCACTCCTCTTTCTCCCACGGATTCGTGGGCACCGACACGAATGGCATCTTTTCAAGATTGGGTTAAATACCCTGCAAATGCAAGGTCACATCCCACCCCCATTCCCAGCCACGCTGCCCTCTCAGCTCCTCTACGGAATTACACTCCGAGGACACCTTCATCCATGTTCAGACATCACCCACGTCCATCCACGCCAGGCCCGCTTTCCCTGTAACACTTACTGCCACCTTCCATTTTGCCTGTGTATGTGTGTTTTTCACCTGTCTCCTCAAACTAGGAAGGAAGCGCCGTGATGTCAGGGTTCCTGCACGTAGACCATCCCTGGCATGAAGCAGGGTCTCCACGACACAGTGAGGAAGGAGAAGACAGGACCACGTCTGATGGTCAGCCTGGTCCTCGAGGCATCTGCAGCGTCCAGTGGCCCTGGTAGGTCTGTGAGCCTTCTGCTCCGTCTGCCCATACATTTGGCAAGAGGGGGTGATGTCTACCGTGATCACTGCTCCCCGCCAGCGTATGGCACAGAGGTTTGCAGAGGAAGACACTGAATGCCCTCCACACGGCACACGCATGCACATGCTTTCCCGTCTGGCACCCACCTAGGGGACCTCCTTGTGTAATGAACAGGTCGTCGAGAAAAGCCAGGCCCTATCTGCTTCGGAGGAAAGTGACAGATGTAGATCAAGAACTCCAGATTTCCATCAAATGGAACAGCAGGTTAGTTGCAAAATCCTTCAAAGCGCTTTGGAAAAGACACCACGCTAAGGCAGGCGGACACACACGCCCTGGGCCTTCTCCAGGCCACACTGCCCGTCCCCGGCTTTATGGAGCACTCGGGATGCTGCGGCTCGGGTACAGTCTTCATGGTTTTAAGGCGCACATTCAGATAAATAAAAATGTGTTTAACAACAAGCGGCCGTTGTGCGCGGCTGTAACTGAATCAAGGTGGAGGAACAGTTACGGCATCACTGAAACAGGTGTGAGGACTCACAACCCACAAAGTGTACAAATACTTGCACCTGAATTGGCCACGCTGGGGCTGCTCTGGGAGGATGGCGGCCCCTGCTTTCCTTTCACAAATCAAGGTTCTGTGGGGTTTGGTGTGGAATGTTCTGGAGGGCAGAGGGATCTGCTGGGATGGTCCCTGCCTCGCTCACCCTAGTTCAGCTCCCACCCAGGCCGCCCAATTCCACAAGGATCACAAAGCGGGTAATCACAAGCCACTCTTACTCTGCCATCTTTTCTTGGTCTCGATAAAATCCATTTCTCAGAAATTGTCCTACAGGAAGACTGACTGGGCTCCATGGGGGAGGAACAGAGCATCATCACCTGTTCCTGGGCCAACTCTCAGCTCAGCGATGGCCTGACAGAGCCGAGGGGACGGTGGAAATGACAATGAAATAAAAGGATGCTTCCTTCCCGTCGTCTGACTTCTGTCCAGCAGAATTCGCCTCTGTCCGGTGAAGACAGGGTTTCTCCAGACCTCCTGGAGCCTGGCTCTGCCTCTGGCCACTGGCCCACCGCTGTCTGAACAAGGAGACAAGGCGTAGCTGAGTTGAATGACCTTCTGTTTTGCCTGAGCAACTCCCTTTCCTTCGTGATAACATCAAGCTCCCAGCATGAGAAGGAAGGCAGTCTTCTGACTGAGGAAGACCCTGTTCCGGGTTCACCTGGATTTCCCAAATCTGGAAATGTCTCGCCAACCACTGGCCTGACCCCAGATCTGTGTGCTGAAGACCTGGCCTGTGTGACCTCTCATTTGGTGTCTGTTTTTGTCCAACTTCCCATAATCGGAACGAAGCTCACCACCCATGGGACTCTCCCCGGGACCTCGATGACTTCGGGGCTGGTCCGCACTCTCGTGGCCTGGCGGGGGAGGGGGGGGGCGGTCCTCTGGTCATCACTTGGAGGTCATGGCAACGCCCAGTAGCACTCGAGTTTCCAAGCTGAGCTGGTGGACCTACAGCCCAGCAGCTGGTCAGTGCTGTGACACCGCAGGGAGGACCCAGCCGAAACCCCTTTTCATGGGCTGAATTGTGTCCCCCCCAAATTCATACATTGGAGTCCAGCCCCTAGCACCTCAGAAGGTGACCTTATTTGGAATTGGGTCTCTGCAAATGTAATTATTTGAGATGAGGTCACAGTGCAGTAAGGTGGTCCCCTAACTTAATATGACTGGTGTCCTTACAAAAAGGGGGGATTTGGGCACAGATGGGTGTGCACAGAGGGAAGATGAGTGACGAGTCTCAGGGAGAAGACGGCCGTCTGCACACCAAGGAGAGAGGCCTGGAGCAGATCTGCTCTCCAGCCTCAGAAGGAACCAACCCTGTGGACGCCTTGATTTCAGACGCCTGCCTCCGAAGACTGTGAGACGTATTCTGTTGCATGAGCTGCCCCGTTGGTGGAACGCTGTCACAGCAGCTCTAGGAAACTAATTCATCCTTTGAAAGTGTTTTACAAAAAATGGGAGGGAGCTGATGTTCACTCCGAGGAAGGCATTGGTTCCCTATGAGATAACGAACTCCAGCTTTAAAAAGACTCGTGTAGCGCACACTCCGAGCCCCTGCCGTGGGGCTGGGGTTGCGTTACATCTGGGCGAGACAGCCGCAAGGGCGATGCGACAGCTGCGCCGCCGCCCAAGTGGAGGTGGTCTAGGCCGGGTCGCTCTCCACGCAGCAAGCCTGCACTGGCGGACGTTCCTGAGCCCTCGTGGGCTTGTGGTCCAGCCGGGAAGTCTGTAAAGGATAGGGGTAAAGATCCAGGTTTCTGATCCAAGGAGGGCCTGCCCCCGAGAGTCTAAGAGGAGCCCTGAGGACAGACCAAGGGTGTATCCCAGGCAGTTACAATTAATTAACCGCCGATGAGAAACCGCCTCTTCATGGCTGCTGGCCGCTCTCCTGATGTGTAGAGCGGGCACGTCCGTCAGCGGGCACGCACGATGGCACGCACCGCTGTAGCAGGCTCCGCGGCCGGCAGAGCCGGGCGGTCGGGTCTGGGAGGACTCCCGGACGAGGGCTCGGACCTAACTCGGCGCCTGGGGGCCCGGAGAAGCAAAGCCCCCACGTCCTTTTGCCAAAGGGCCCCCTTCCTTCTCCCCGGGGAAGGAGGGGATTACCCGCTGGGCTCAGAACTCCCGCCTGCGTGGGGGAATGCCCGTCTGAGCCCGCCCGCTGGGACGCTCTCGGAGACACCCGTCTTCCCCTCTCGTGGATTTGGTGACCTCGTGAGGGACCCAGCTGGGCACCTGCCTGCCAGTTGGGAGAGAATTAAAAGCCCGGAGATGAATCCCCACCACCAAGCTCAGCAGGAACACGGGTGATACAGAGTGCATTCCTGCAGCCTCGGGCGGGGAGCACTTCCGAGGCGGATGCCGCCGCCCTCTCAGTGGCCTGAGGGCTGCAGGACTGAGCCTTTGGATGCTGCAAAGACTGATGTTTCGTGACCCCCAAAGGAAGCAGTCGGCATTTGTGGGCAAATGCGTGCAGACCCCAGGCCCCCGTGTGCTCTTGTGGCATCAAATCCTGTGCCTGCACGTCTGGCCGTGGTTCCACAGCATCCCCACGTCCACGCGGTTCTGCGTTTGGAGCTACACAGCGGCAGCAGAGTGAAGTCCAGGCAGCGGCTGGCAGCGTGAGGACGCCAGTCGGTGTGAGGCTCGCAGCCCGACATCCTGTTCTGACATCGCCCAGTTCCTGACATCCTGGGGTTTTCTGCGGAGGCCACCACGGCCTTCACGAAGGCCCCTCTTCCCACGCTCTGAACCCCTACAGGACTCATGCGGTGACCGCCAGCCCTGCCATGCTAACAGCCCCGCACCCCCAATCGGAAGACGCGCTTGTTGGTTTCTCGGGGAGAAGCGTGCGTCGCAGGCCACAGAGGAAGTGCAAAGCCTCGGGGAGCCCCCAGGCTTTCTGCTCACTTCCCACCCAGCCCGTGCCCCCAGGTCTCCTCTTTCATCCGGATTCATCCTCAGCTCTGATCTCATCTTAACACCTAACGACACGGTGACCTCCGTGAGACAAGCGTGGAAGGAGCAGCAAAGGTTGGGTGGACCTGGAGAAAATAACTTGGCAAGGGCACTGGTGACACCTAACTTGCTGAAAATAATAATTTCTTGATGTGACAGCAGCACGTAGCACGAGAGGCTACCGTTTTGTCCAGAGGGTGAGACGAACCCGGGCCCCTGCATCCCTCTGGGGTCTCTCACTGCCTGGGAGATGTGGGGACTCGGGTTGATCATGGGGGGGTGGCGTGTGAACCTCAGGGACTAGCCTCTCTGCTCCAACCTTATCAGTCATCCCCAGCATGCATTTACAGCCGCGATGACCTTTACAGGAGGATGGGATGACCAGCCACGTAAACGCAATTGAGGTTCTGATAAATCACGCCCGAGGCTGTAATGAGGAGGGAAGAGACATCTTTCTCCAGATGAAGACCATGTAAACACACGGCCTCCAGTGGGACTCGGAGGCCATCCTTGTACAACATGAATGGGGGGGTGTCTAGTGGGACGTGGCCCCCGAGGCCCCAGGATGCTCTAACCCACAGAGGATGTGCTAGCAGAGCAGTTCCTCAATCCGCCCTCGGTCGGCCGTCGGCTGTCGGCTAACAAATCATACAGATGCTTCATTAGCACCCGGCTCTGACGCGGACCAACGTCCCGGGGCACTGACAGGCTCGTGCACCTAAGGTTTGGTTCCCTTTTCCTAATGTCGACCCCAGGGCGGTAGTTCTCAGCTCAGTGTCTGTGGTGTTTTGGGGTGTCACAGCTGGGGGTGGACCTAGTGGCACCTAACGGGTAGATGCCAGGGACGCTGCTACACGTCCCGTGATGCCCAGCGCAGCCCCCACGACCAGGAGGCACCTGCCCCACGAGTCGGCGGCACCAAGGCTGGGACGCCCTCGTAGAGTGTTGAGAAAACCCCAAGGCCAATGCCCAGGAAGCAGTGGGAGCCCCGTGGTCCTCCTGCGGGAGGAGGGGGAGGTTGGAGAAGCGAGGTCAGGGCAAAGACAGAGGAGGAGGACTCTCAGGGCTCGGCCAGGTGTCAGCTCAGTCGTTTCCAAGTTGATGCTTCTCGCTCAGACGCTGCGGCTGCTCTGCTGGCGTTTGTCATTCCTCGTGTTGGCGCTGTTCTAAGGTTCTGAGTGTCTCCCGTTTCCTTGTCCCCCAACACACAGTAGTATCACGCGTCTCCTCGCGGGGCCTGGGGCTGACTGAGGGTCTCGGTTGCTCCGTGACCATCCCCCATCCGTGGCGCTCAGGCTCCAGAGAACTGCCGGGGGGAGGGGCTGGACGGCTATCAGGGGTCAATCTCTCCCAAACCATGAACCCCCAGGGCACTCCAGCAGCACAGCTTGGGGCCTGGTGCAAGTTTGCAGGTCCACCTGGAGTACATCTGATCCCTAGGGTGGCGTGGACAATGAACGGCACAAAGTCAGGACAGCACTGCTTCTGGGCAGGGAGGTCTCTCCAGGCCGGCCCGCTGACCTCTGGCCGAGGGAGGTGTGTGTCTCCTTGCTGGGCTGACCCTGCCCGTCGTGAAAGTGCTAATTACTCTAAGTAGGTATTACTTCTGTACCAACATTGCCAGGGAGGCATGGCTTCGGAGCATTAAAATTCTGCCCTCAGAAAACATGGCCGTTTTGATCTTTCTCTACAGCCAAGCAGTGAAAACGGTGCACATGTTTTCTGCACCTATCCAAAGAAATCCATCTTTCACACCCTACTTCATGCCATATGTTGGGAGCTGAAGGAATGAAGGATTTAGCTGTCAGTCTCTGAAAGCACGACAGGCCCCATTCCACTTCGTCCGTGGTGCCTCGGATTGGCAAGTATGACATTTCACTTAGCTTCTCCCGGCAGTATCCCCGGTGCATCGCCGTGCACGGCAGAGACTTCTGAGGGTGGCTCCTGTGCAAAGCGGGAAACTGCTTGCTAATCTCCTCTTCACGGTATTGGGCTGGGGGTCGGGGGGACCGTGGTCTCTAAAGGACGCGGGAGGTTGCAAAATGCAAGGCAGGCTGAACCTGCCCTGGTGCACATCTGTGGGGCACCCTGCCTCCGAGGTTTTACTTATACCCCAGGGTCCTGATTCAGTCCTCCTCCAAGGGAGCTCGTTGTCTTGGGGGGGGGCGGCGGTCCTTGGCGCTCCCGAGGAGCATGGCCTCCAGGAAAGCAATTTCATTTTCTGGTTTGAAATCCCAGTTCACATTTCATCTGGCAAAAATGATTTAAATGTTGGTACTTCCTCACTTCCCTCTTTATATTTTCACCTTGACCTAAGTGAGAAATAAATTTCTCTTCCACATCGATACTGGGAAGGTGAACAGGCCAATAGGATTGCAAAAAGCAGCATCGCGGTTCCTGAAAAATGCAAAACGAATGAGACCGGCTCACGCCTTCCCATCGAAACCCGTCTGTCTTTCTGTTTGGCAAGTTCAGAAGGGGATGCCATTCTGGGTGTCTGAGAACTGGTTCCAGTTGGAGGGTAACTTGGAGCTACTAGTGACAATATTAGTTTCTCACGGAAAGCACGGAATCCTGCCATTCACGTGCAGTTATGGGGGAATCGGCACCGTCCGATTCCGCATACCTTCCGGGGCACCTTGCCTGTGGGGGTCCGTCTAGGCGTCGGGGGTAGACACAGACAAGGCACGGCTGTTACTCTCCAACATTCTAGCTGGAGAGGCTGAAAACCCCAAGTCAGTACGATCCCAGGGAGCGACACGGGCTACACAAGGACACAGGGTGAGTGGAAAGAAGTCACGGAAGTGGCGGTGGGCTGGGCAGGGGGGCAATCACAGAGCAGGGGCTCCGAGGGGCACAGAATGAAAGTGATGCCTTTGTGCTCAGGGCCCCTAATGAGTCCGCACGTGGCCATCTGCTACCCTTGCTCAAAGTATCCTAATTGGTTTCAGCAGGAGTGGCCCCCAAAGCTTCCCTGGAGGGTGGGGCACGCCCACTTCTCTCAGTCGCCCCTCCTGCCCGCTGTCCAGGCCCCCCGCTGACGCCCAGAGCACAGCAGGCGGCAACGGAGCGCGCAAAGGAAAAGAATGACCACGCGAGCCTGCGGACAGGTGACCGGCCCCCATCGCAGGGACCCATCCCACCGCACTCTGCTGAGCCCAGCGAGTGACCCGCAGATCTGGTGATGCGTTAACAGATCCCCAACTAGCTATTCAAAACCCCAAACACCATTTTTCCTAGTCTCCCCGGGGCTGGCTGTCCTCATGGATCATTTTGACTGGATAACCGAAAAAAAATCCTTCTTGCATAAACCTCCCGACGCTATTCGTTTAAAGGCTTTCAGAAAAATGAGCTAACTTTTGACCAATATCCAATGGGCATTTCCAAGGCCCTATCTAGCAAAAAAAAAACCCATTCACTTACTTGCTGGTAGAAAACAGAGCATTAAAATAGAATCTAAATCAATTTTCCTGATCAACTGCGGCAGAAATGTATGTAAGTGGCTGCAAATTGAGCCCTAGGGAGCACAGATGGGTTTTTGCGATGGTGTAAAGTTGTTATAAATTTGTCCCCTGCCCCATCACACTCCGATGCTCAGAGAGTTGCTGGTGAGGGGGCATATTTGAGAAAATTTCCTGGTCTGATCAGTGAATGCTTATTAGGAAACGTGGCACAACACACACCCACTGTAAGCAAATTCATGTGATTTTAGACAGATGCGGAGTCTTTTTCTCATCTCATTTTCCACTTTTAAGCCTAAAGGGAGATTAGCGTGAGTTCAGTCTATCGCTTTAAAAGAGATCCTTTTAGGAATACGTTGACCAGAAAGAAAATCAAATGTCTTTGACGTCTCTGGAAATAAAGAGCTGCTCCATCTAAACTCCTTGATTAAACTTGAGGACACAGGTGATGAAAACAAATTTAAACAGTTGCACACACACACATCTTTATCCCCCAGTGGATTTCATTTCCCCTCACGTCTAGAAATTTCCTTGCACCAAGACAAGGGGAAGAAGTTCCCTTCCTTGGCAGAAGCAAAGGGCTTTTTTCTTTGCAGATTCACACAATACTTAGAAATTCAAGGAAGGCTGTAATGGGCGCTAGTTTATTTTAAGGACTCAAATATTTATATATTTCTACCTATACCTACACACCTACACATACACACACACTCATATCTGCTGGCGGGGGGCTGGGGTGGGGTCTGGTCCCTTCACCTACAGCTGCTGTCAGAGGTGGAATCCCCCAAGGAGGAGAGGGTCATCATCAGTCTAAGAATCATCCAGTAGGTTCACCTCTGGGACGGATGCTCTGCCCACGGTGGCTCTGCAGTGCCTGTGGCTGAGCCCTGGGGAGTGTGTCCACTCCCAGAATCTGTATCAACACCACCACCTGGTCCCTAAAACCTGGAAAACCTGCAGCCACCTTCTCTTGTCTCCTCTGTCAGGCCAGACCCATTGACACCAAAGTACCAGGGCCACGAGCCACAGCTGGCCGCCCGTACTGGGAAGCTGGGCAGTCTCGGGGCGGCGAGCTGGGGTCATCACGGCTCTTCTCTCCCTGCACCAGGTGCGCCTGGAGAGGCCCTTCGGGTACCACCGCTCGGAGCGGGTACAGGGAGATCCACAGAGTCCTGCAGAAAGAAGGCTTGGCAGGCGGATGGGCAGCCAAGGGGATTCAACGGTCCCTCCCCTGCCCTCGGCTGCCACCGCCCCCTCCCTGGGGCTGATGCCACATGCTGAGCACCGGCCTTTGAGTACGCAGACCTGCCTGGCCAGCCCAGTCGCACACAGCCTCACCACCTCCCGGAAGCCTGCCGGAATCAGTCACTGCTGACGCCTGGCCTCTCACCCTTGTCACCCACTCGTCACCCAGCCTCCAGCCTTGGTCCTCGTCCAGTGGAGCCCCTGTGCCACCCAGGTGCCCTGATTAGGCGGTGGGGGTCAGTGGTGGCCACCCACACACGGGGCCCACAAGCAGGAGAAACTCAGC
>RJWK010050806.1:0-16157 GCA_004363435.1 Platanista minor | reverse complement strand
GGTGTACAGCAAAGTGAATCAGTTATAAATATATACATATATGCACTCTTTTTTAGATTCTTTTCCTATATAGGCCATTACAGAGTCTTGAGTAGTGTTCCCTGTGCTATACAGTAGGCCCTTATTATTTACCGTTTTTTGTTTTTGTTTTTTTTTTTGCTGTACGCGGGCCTCTCACTGTTGTGGCCTCTCCCGTTGCGGAGCACAGGCTCCGGACGCGCAGGCCCAGCGGCCATGGCTCACGGGCCCAGCCGCTCCGCGGCACGTGGGATCTTCCCGGACCGGGGCACAAACCCGCATCCCCTGCATCGGCAGGCGGACTCGCAACCACTGCGCCACCAGGGAAGCCCTACCTATTTTATATATAGTAGTGTGTATATGTCAAGCCCATTCTCCCAATTTATCCCTCTCCCCTGCTTACCTCCTGGTAACCATAAGTTTGTTTTCTACATCCAAATTCTATTTCTGTTTTGTAGATAAGTTCATCTGTATCCATTTTTTAGATTCTACATATAACTGATATCATATGATATTTCTTTCTCTGACTTACTTCACTTAGTATGATAATCTCTAGGTCCACCCCGGTTGCTGAAAATGGCATTATTTCATTGTTTTTTATGGCCGAGTAATATTCCATTGTATATATGTACCACATCTTTTTTTTTTTTTTGGCCACGCCACATGGTGGGTGGGATCTCAGTTCCCTGATCAGGGACTGAACCAGCTCCCCCTGCATTGGAAGTGCAGAGTCTTAACCACAGGACCACCAGGAAGTACCCCACATCTTGTTATCCATTCCTCCATTGATGGACATTCAGATTGCTGCCACGTCTTGGCTGTTGTAAATATTGCTGCAATGAACATTGGGGTGCATGTGTCTTTTTTGAATTATGGTTTTCTCCACATGTATGCCAGAAGTGAGATTGCTGGATCATATGGTAGCTCTATTTTTAGTTTTTTAAGGAACCTCCATACAGTTCTCAATAGTGGCTGTACCAATTTACATTTCCAGCAAAAGTGTAGGAAGCTTCCATTTTCTCCACACCCTCTCCAGCATTTCCTGTTTGTAGATTTTTTGATGGTGATTTTTCACTTGTTAATAACCATCAAAATATTTCCATCTTGTTCAGACAGTTCCCTTTAAAATTTCCACCCTTACTGGGGAGAAGGCTTTAGACTTTCCCCACAGCTTCTTCAAATTCCCCTGTTAATTTAATAAACATTAATTAATCTAATGTTTTTATTAGCATCTGTAAGATTCATTGAGGGGAAGTTGAGACCACAAATAAGGCTTCCCAAACAAGTTTTTTTATTTATTTATTTTTATCCAACTTTTATAGGTTACTCTCCATTTACAGTGATTACAAAATATTGGCTATATTCCACGTGTTGTACAATACATCCTTCAGCCTATCTTACACCCAATAGTTTATACTTCCCACCCTCCCAACCCCGATATTGCCCCTCCTCCCCCACTGGTAACTACTAGTTTGTTCTCTGTATCTGAGAGTCTGCTTCTCTTTTGTTATATTTACTAGTTTGTTGTATTTTTTAGATCCACGTATAAGTGATATCATACAATATTTATCCTTCTCTAATTTATTTCACTTAGCATAATGCCCTCCAAGTCCATCCATGATGCTGCAAATGGCAAAATTTCATTCTTTTTTATGGCTGAGTAGTATTCCATTGTGTAAACATCCACAGCTTCTTTATCCATTCATCCATCAATGGAAACTTTCATTGCTTCCATATCTTAGCAACTGTAAATAATGCTGCTATGGACATTGGTGTGTATCTGTCTTTTCCAATGAGTGTTTTGGGGTTTTTTTTTGATATATACCCAGGAGTGAAATTGCTGGGTCATATGGTAGTTCTATTTTTAGTTTTTTGAGAAACCTCCATTACTGTTTTCCACAGTTGCTGCAGCAATTTATATTCCCACCAACAGTGTAGGAGGGCTCCCTTTTCTCCACATTCTTGCCAACATTTGTTATTTGTGTTCTTTTTGATGTTAGCCATTCTGACAGGTGTGAGGTGATGTCTCATTGTGGTTTTGATATGCACTTCCCTGATTAGTGAGGTTGAGCATCTTTTCATGTGCCTCTTGGCCATATGTATTTCCTTTTTGGAAAAGTGTCTATTTAGTTCTTCTGCTCATTTTTTAATCGAGTTGTTTGGGTTTTTTTGATGTTGAGTTGTAGGAGCTGCTTATATATGTTGGATCTTAATCCCTTATTGGTCATATAATTTGCAAGTATTTTCTCCCATTCAGTAGGTTGTCTTTTCATTTTGTTTATGTTCCCTTTGCTGTGCAAAACTTTTAAGTTTAATTAGGTCCCATATGTTTATTTTTGCTTGTATTTCCTTTACTTTAGAAGACAGATACAAAAAACATATATTGCTGTCATTTATGTAAAAGAGTGTTCTGCCTGTGTTTTCCTCTAGGAATTTTATAGTGTCTTGTCTTACATTTAGGTCTTTAATCCATTTTGAGTTTATTTTCTTTATGGTGTTAGAGAATGTTCTAATTTCATCCTTTTACATATAGCTGTCCAGTTTTTCAGAGCCACTTATTGAAGAGACTGTCTTTTCCTCATTGTATATGCTTGCCTTGTCATAGATTAATTGACTGTAAGTGCGTGGGTTTATTTCTGGGCTTTCTTTCCTGTTCCATTGATCTATGTGTCTGTTTTTATGTCGGTACCATACTGTTTTGATTACGGTAGCTTTTTAGTATAGTCTGAAGTCAGGAGCCTAATTCCTCCAGCTCTGTTCTTAAGATTGTTTTAGCTATTCAGGGTCTTTTATTTTTCCATACAAATTTTTAAATTATTCTAGTTCTGTGAAAAATGTCATTGGTATTTTGATAAGGATTGCATTGAATCTTTAGATTGCCTTGGGTAGTATGATCATTTTAACAATATTGATTCTTCCATTCCAAGAATACAGATATCTTTCCATTTGTCTTTATTGTCTTCAATTTCTTTCATCAGTGTCTTATAGTTTTCAGAGTACAGGTCTTTTGTCTTCTTAGGTTTATTCCTAGGTATTTTATTCTTTTTGATGCAATGGTAAATGGGTTTGTTTCCTTAATTTCTATTCCTGGTATTTTGTTGTTAGTGTATAGAAATGCGACAGATTTCTGTATATTAACTTTGTATCCTGCAACTTTACCAAATTCATTGATGAGCTCTAGTTTTCTGGTGGTGTCTTTAGGATTTTCTATGTATAGTATGTTATCCACAAGCAGTGGCAATTTTACTTCTTCCTTTCCAGTTTAGGTTCCTTTTATGTGTTTTTCTCTGACTTCTGTGTCTAGGACTTCCAAAACTATGTTGAATAAAAGTGAGAGTGGACAGCCTTTCTTGTTCCTGATCTTAGAGGGAATGTTTTCAGCTTTTGACCATTGAATATGATGTTAGCCGTGGGTTTGTCATATGTGACCTTTATTATGTTGAAATATGTTCCCTCTGTGTCCATTTTCTGGAGAGCTTTTATCATAAGTGGATGTTGAACTTTATCAAA
Source organism: Platanista minor (assembly GCA_004363435.1). NCBI lineage: Eukaryota > Metazoa > Chordata > Mammalia > Artiodactyla > Platanistidae > Platanista > Platanista minor. The sequence goes on along the minus strand of RJWK010050806.1, from coordinate 12,629 downwards.
AGCTTTTTCTGCATCTAATGAGATGATCTTATGGTTTTTATTCTTCAGTTTGTTAATATGATGCATCACACTGATTTGTGGATGTTGAAAAATCCTTGCATCCCTGGGATAAATCCCAGTTGATCATGGTGTATGATCCTTTTAACGTATTGTTGGATTCATAGTGCTAGTATTTTGTTGAGGACTTTTGCATGTATGTTCATCAGTAGTATTGGCCTGTAATTTTCTTTTTTTGGGTATCTTTGTCTGGTTTTGGTATCAGGGTGAAGGTGGCTTCACAGAATGAGTTCAGAAATGTTCCTTTCTCTGCAGTTTTTCAGGAGGAAAGGTGTTAACTCTTCTCTCAATATTTGGTACTATTCACCTGTAAAGTCATCTGATCCTGGACTTTTATTTGTTGGGAGTTTTTAAATTACTGATTCAGTTTCAGTACTGGTAATTGGTCTGTTGATATTTTGTTTGTTTGGTCTGTTTATTTCTTCCTGGCTCAGTCTTGGGAGATTATACCTTGCAAAGAATTTGTCCATTTTTTTAGGTTGTCCATTTTATTGCATATAGTTGCTCATAGTAGTTTCTTATGATCCTTTATATTTCTGTGGTGTCATTCGTAACTTCCCCTTTTTCATTTCTGGTTTTATATATCTGGGCCCTCTCCCTTTTTTTCTTGATGAGTCTGACTAAAGGTTTATCAATTTTATCTCGTCAAGGAATCAATTTTTAGTTTCATTGATCCTTTCTGGTTTTGGTTTGTTTTGTTTGTCTCTATTTCTGCTCTGATCTTTATGATTTCTTTCCTTCTACTAACTTTGGGTTTTGTTTGTTCTTCTTTCTCTAGTTCCTTTAGGTGTAGAGTTAGGTTGTTTGAGATTTTTGTTCCCTGAGGTAAGCTTGTAGCACTATAAACTTACCTTTTAGAACTGCTTTTGCTGCATCCCATAAGTTTTGTATCCTTGTATTTTCATTTGTCTCTAGGTATTTTTTATTTCCTCTGATTTTTTTTCAGTGAGCCATTGATTGGTTAGTAGTGTAGTGTTTAGTCTGCACTGTGGTTTTTTGCAGTTTTTTCCTTGTAGTTGATTTCTAGTCTCATAGCATTGTGGTCAGAAAAGATGCTTGTTATGATTTCAACTTTCTTAAATTTACCAAGGCTTGTTTTGTGGCCTAGCATGTGATCTGTCCTGGAGAATGTTCCATGTGCACTAGAAAAAAAGGTGTATTCTCCTTTTGGATTGAATGCTCTTTAAATGTCAAGTCCATTTGCTCTAATGTGTTATTTAAGATCTGTGTTTCTTTATTGATTTTCTGCCTGGATGATCAGTCTACTGATGTAAGTGGGATGTTAAGGTCCCCTACTATTATTGTATTACTGTCAATTTCTCCTTTCATGTCTGTTAATACTTGCCTTATATTTTGAGGTGCTCCTATGTTGGGTGCATGTATATTTACAATTGTTATGTCTTCTTCTTGGATTGATCCCTCGATCATTATGTAGTGTTCTACTTTGTCTTTTGTAATAGTCTTTAATTTAAAGTCTAGTTTGTCTGATATAAGTATCGCTCCTCTGGCTTTCTTTTGATTTCCATTTGCATGGAATACCTTTTTCCATTCCCTCACTTTCAGTCTGTATGTTTCTCTTATCCCCTTTGGTAACCATAAGTCTGTTTTCTATGTCTGTGAGTCTGTTTCTGTTTTGTAAATAAGTACATTTGTATCATTTTTTTAGATTCTACATAGAAGTGATATCATTTGTCTTTCTTTGATTGACTGACTTGACTTAATATGATAATATCTAGGTCCATCTGTGTTGCTGCAAATGGCATTATTTCATTCTTTCTTATGGCTGAGTAATATTCCAATATATATATATATACCACATCTTCTTTATCCATTCATCTGTTGATGGACATTTAGGTTGTTTCCATGTCTTGGCTGTTGTAGATAGTGCAGCAGTGAACATTGACGTGCCTGTATCATTTCAAATTAGAGTTTACTCCAGATATATGTCCAGGAATGGGATCGCAGGATCATATGGTAACTCTATTTTTAGTTGTTTGAGGAACCTCCATACTGTTTTCCATAGTGTCTGTACCAATTTACATTCCCACCTATAGTGTAGGAGTGTTCCTTCTTCTCCACACCCCCTCCAACATTTATTGTTTGTAGACTTTTTGATGATGGCCATTCTGACTAGTGTGAGGTGATACCTCATTGTAGTTTTGATTTGTATTTCTCTAAATGAGTAGTATCTTAATAATGACTCAAACCAGTAAGACTCAAGAGGCATCCCCACAAAAAGTGCAAAGCATACAGCCTTCATAATATCCAGAAAGTTTACTTCCAAAAATAGTTTAAGAAAGTAAAGGTCTTTATTGTAGACAGGACACAATTTAAGATTGAGATGACAAAGGACCCTTATGGGCTGGAACCCCTTATGACAAATCTCCTTGAGAGTTGCCACAGCCAGACTAAAAGACTGCTTGGAATTCCAGTCTATTTGACTGGCTGCCAAATGTACAATGTATGTGTATCTTGCAGGTGCCAAGATCAAGCTCTCAAACAGAGAGAAAAAAATAAGCCTAAGAAGATAATGTAGAACATTTTCATCTCAAAGACACAGGGAGAGAAATACAAGATCCTCCTAGAAGGGGTTTTGTTCCTTTAAGGTCAGAATCCTGCAAAGATGTTTTATCAAGCCAGATTTTTCTAGCTGCACAGGCAAAAAAAAATATTCAAATGTCAAAAGAACCCCAATTTGGCCATTTTTAGGTTGACATTTCCTTTAATTTCCAATTAAGCAAGTACTTGTAAGTATAAGTGCTGTATGTACACAATAAAATCTTCCCAGTGTCTCTCAACTTGGGTAATACACTCAGTGTCTTTCAGCTGAGCAAAATCTTACCGGTGTTTTTCAACTGGGGTAACCCAGGTACCTCTTTTTGAAACTAAGTGCAAGGAAAACATACTCCTCACAGAGAGGAGCTTTTTCACCACTGAATAAAATTTACGGCCATTAGCCAAAAAAGGGAGATCCAAAACCCAGGAGAGATCTAAATTCGTCTGGACTCTCCAAGGAGGTAGAAGAGCACAAGGTGCCTCTGCTGGTGGCAAAGCCCTGATCCTCACAGAGTTCAGGTTAAGGAGAAAAGTCTGGTCTGGGTCCCTTCATGGTCACCAAAACTGTTGACTAAAGAAAAATACACCTACCTTTTTGTTGTCTTAATGGTGTCTTTTGATAAGTAGAAGTTTTCAGTTTTGCAGTTCAAATTTTTATTTTTTATTACTAGTGCTTTTCTTCTTCTATTGAAAAATCTTTACCTACCCAAATTTTGTGAAGATATTCTTATGGTTTTTAGAAGCTTTTTTAATTTTAACTTTTTAACTTTGTTCACCTCTATTTTATTTTTGAGTATGGTATAAGGTAGTGTTGATATACTTTTTCATAAAATTATACATTTATTCCAGCACCATTTGTTGAAAAGACTTTCTTTTCCCCTTTTTAGTAGTCTTGGTGCCTTTGGAAGAAATCATATATATGGGTCTATTTATGGACTCTCTGTTCTATTGATCTTTGTCTATCTACCTATCCTTATAACAATAATTAGTTGTCTTGAGTACTACAGCCTAATAGTATCTTGAAATTAGATAAACAGTCTTTTACAAGATTGTTTTGACTATTCTAGGTCCTTCGATTTCCCCTACAAATTTTGATTCAGTTTCTCAATTTCTACATTTAAAAAAACTATTGTTATTTTGGTTGACATTACATTCAATCTATACTAAATTGGGGGAGAATTCATACCTCAATATTGAATTTTCAATTCATGAATACTGTATATCTTCACATTTATATTTAGGTCTTTAATTTCTTTCAACAATGTGTTATAGTTTTCAGTGTTGAGGTCTTGCATATATTTTAAGTTTATTCCTGAGAATTTTCTGTTTTTAATGCTTTTTCAATGGAATTGTTATTTTCCTTTCCAATTATTCACTACTAACACGTAGAAATAAAATTGTTTTTTAATATTGATCTTCTATACTGTATCCCTCCTAAATTCATTTATTAGTTCTAGCAGTTGTTTTGTACGCTTCTTAGAATTTTCTATGTAAACAATGCTTACTCCTGTGAATAAAAAGTGTTACTTTTTATCTGATCTGTGTGACTTTTATTTGTTTATTCTTGTCTTTTTGCACTAGGTAATTCCTCAAGTGCAAAAGAAATGGTAAGAGCAAACATTCTCTTCTTGTTCCCAAACTTAGGGCGAAAGTGTTGAGTTTCACTGCTAAACATGATGCTAGCTGTTGGTTTTCAGTGGGTATTCTTTATCAGATTGGGAAAATTCCTTTCTATTCTTAATTTGCTAAGAGTTTTTAACCATGAATGGGTGTTGAATACTATGTGTTTTCTGCATCTATTGAAAAGATTATATGTTTTTCTCCCATATTTATTTTCTTAATATGGTGAACTATATTGATTAACATTAGAATCTTAAATAAATCCTTTCATTCCTTAGAAAAATTTGATCACTATATATATGTGTGTGTGTGTGTGTGTGTGTGTGTGTGTGTGTGTGTGTGTGTGTTGCAGGATTCTATTTGCTGATATTTTGTTAAGGATTTCTGTGTCTATGTGATGGGGGATATTGAACTATTTGATTTGCTGGCAATATTTTTGTCTAGTTTTGGCATCAGGGTAATGACGGCCTCAGAATGATATAAGAAGTACTCCCTTCATCTCTATTTTCTGAAACAATTTTGTATAAATTTGTAATATTTATTAAACTACTAGACTTTACTAGTGAAACAATCTGGTCATTTTATTTGTGAGAAGGTGTTTTGATAATTCAGTTTATTTGAACAAATATGGGACTCTTCGCATTTTTTCATGTCTTATGTTAGTTTGGTCAATGGAATTTTCAAGAAATGTTTCCACTTCATCACAGCTGTCAAACTTTACTGTTTGAAAGCAATTCATAATATTCCTTTTCAGATTATAACAGCCCTCAATAATTTCTGCAGCTTTTATAAACAGATAACATATAATTAGAGCATAGTACAGTAATATTTATGTGTGTTGGTTTTTTTTTTATTTCCACAATTAGATTGTAGGCTTCCTAAGAAAATAGACAATTTTGCATCTGCCTTCAACCTACACTCTATTACCTAAGGAAAAAGGCAAGTGTGCTAACATTAGAGGAGACAGAGCATCATTAATACTTTAGAACACTTAGCCTATCAATGTGGAACAGAGATGTTAACAGAAGGTCAGGGCAGATGAACCGATTAAACAGAAGGAAAATCATGTCTCATGCTACAACATGGATGAACCTCGAGGACGTTATTCTGAGCAGAACAGGCCAGTCACAAAAAGACAGATACTATATGATTCCACCTGTAGGAAGTATTGAAAGTAATAAAAATCGTAGAAATTGGAAAAGTGATTCTCAAGGGCTGGGGAGAGTGGGGAGGGAGAATTAGTGTTTAGTGGGTGTGCTCTGGGTTTTAGTTTTGCAAGATGAGGAAGTTCTAGATTATGGCACAACAATGTGAATAGACAACACTAAAAATGGTTAGATGTTAAATTTGTTGTATGTGTTTTTTTGTTTGTTTGTTTTGTTTTTCACCACGATTTTTTTACGAAAAGGTCAGGAAAGAGCAGATAAAAACAATTTGGAGCTGGGAAGACAAAGTAAGGGGTGAGGGGACATCTAGACAGAGGGAGTGGCAGGGGCAAAAGTATAGAGGAAGGAAAGAGCTTGATAGTACAAGATGGAAAGATCTGTATCAGCTGCGGGGATTGTGGTGTCAGGGATGACAGAACAAGCACCCAGGAGAGGCCTCTGGCCTAGGCAAGGCCTCCATGTGGCATGAGGTCTGTGAGCTTCAGAGGAAAAGAAGCCTCAGAAAAGCTTCCTATGCCACCTCGGCCACAAGTTTGCCTAAAAGTGACTCTGAATCATTCCTCACTTGAGGAAACCATACCAGCACAATCGTCAGTATTTTCAATAATATTCTTGTCACCACCTGGTCCTGTTCAGAGAGGAACTGATTTGATCTAGAGCTCTTCATCGAGAAAATGCTCACGTGTACTCTGTTATCCCTCGCAGTCTTCATCAGCTAGCCTCCTTCCGTGGAGATCGTTAACGTAGCATCAAACAATCCGTTATAAAGCATTATAATTCGGAACATTCTTTAAACGAACAGAAAGGATCTTTAGAAGAATCCAAAACCCCCTAGCTTTTAGACAGAGATTTCACTCTCCCCAGGAAATAACAACTGACCAAGGGTGCCACGTGATAAAACTGGAGCCCAAGACCGTTTATAGGGTCATGAAAACTTGTTGGTATGATCTCTCCTTCCATCTCCCCTTTTCCCTCTTTATCCATTTCCTGACATTCCCTACCTTTTTACTAAGACAAATGGCCAGGCTGTATCCTAGATTTGTTACATATGTACTGTCTGTCAGCATTTCGGTGGTAGGAGCCAGGCCAGACATTTCCTGACACCCGAAGTCCAGCCAAGGAATGATTTCTCTACTTCCTCCTTGCTCACCTGTGGTTAGAGGAGCAGTTGTACCGCATGCTAGGAATAATCAGTAAACTAGTTGATTACCAGCCCTTCAGTTCTGAAGTGATGAAACTGGTCCAAAAAGAGAAATTGATTGAAGTTCCCTGGGTGAGAGGCTGGATATGATGCCAGCCCTACAGCATCGATGTCTACTTTGCCTTTCTTGTTGGGCCTCTGGAAGTCACCTTCCAGGTCCACAGTGGCTGTGTAGTGGTGAGTATAGGAGCTGCTCAGAAGACTTGAGCTTTACACAACCAGTAAGACTTGTGTTCTAACAAGGCATCCTTTCAGTCAGAAGTAAGAGTTTTCCTCTTCTCAGCATGTGGGTGAAATAGATATTTCACTCTTGTCAAATCCATAAAGAACAAACATCGATCCCCAAGGTCTGGAAGAGAGAAGAAAGGACCAGAACCAATCAACAGCAGGTCTGGAGTTAGAAAGGGACACCCGTGCTTTTGTTTTTGGCTGTCATCAACAAAACATATATCTATGGTTTTCAGATTATTTTCCCATGTAGGTTATTACAGAATATTGAGTCTCAGGTGCTATATAGTAGGTCCCTGTTGGTTATCTATTTTATATATAGTAGCGTGTATATGTTAATCCCAACCTCCTAATCTATCCCTTCCCCCCACATTTTCCCTTCGGTAACCCTATTCGTTTTCAAAGTCTGTGAGTCTGTTCCTGTTCTGTAATAAGTCCATTTATATCATTTTTTAAGATTAGATTCCATATATGAGTGATATCATATGATATTCGTCTTTTTCTGTCTGTCTTCATTTAGTATAATAATCTCTAGGTCCTTCCATGTTGCTGCAAATGACATTATTTTGTTCTTTTTATGGCTGAGTCATATTTCATTGTATGTATGTACCACATCTTCTTTATCCATTCCTCTGTCACTGGACATTTAAGTTGCTTCCATGTCTTGGCTATTATAAACAGTACTGCAATGAACAGTGGGGTGCATGTATCTTTTCTTTTTTTTTTTCCCTTTGCGGTACGCGGGCCTCTCACTGCTGTGGCCTCCCCCGTTGCGGAGCACAGGCTCCGGACGCGCAGGCTCAGCGGCCATGGCTCACGGGCCCAGCCGCTCCGTGGTATGTGGGATCCTCCCGGACCGGGGCACGAACCCGTGTCCCCTGCATCGGCAGGCGGACTCCCAACCACTGTGCCACCAGAGAAGCCCAGCATGTATCTTTTTGAATTACAGTTTTTTCCAGATATATGCCCAGGAGTGGGATTGCTGGGTCATATAGTAGTTCCATTTCTAGTTTTCTAAGGAACCTCCCTACTGCTCTCCATCGTGGTTGTACCAATTTACATTCCCACCAGCAGTGTAGGAGGGTTCCTTTCTCTCCACACCCTCTCCAGCATTTATTATTTGCAGACTTTTTGGTGATGGCCATTCTGACTGGTGTGAGGTGACACCTCATTGTGGTTTTGATCTGAGTCTCTATAACAATTAGCAGTGTTGAGCATCTTTTCACGTGCCTGTTGACCATCTGTATGTCTTTTCTTCAGAAAAATATCTAGACATTCTGCCCATTTTTTGATTGGGTTGCCTGTGGGTTTTTTATATTAAGTCGTATGAATTGTTTGTATATTTTGGATCTTAACCCCTTGTCAGTCCAATCAGTTGCAAATATTTCTCTCCCGCTACGTAGGTTGTCTTTTCACTTTGTGGATAGTTTCCTCTGCTGTGCAAAAGCTTGTACGTTTGATTAGGTCCCATTTGTTTACATTTGCTTTTATTTCTTTTGCCTTGGACACCCATGCTTTTGAATGAAGTCTCCTCTCTGAAGCAGTCACTCCCTGCTTCCACTTTTCCTCATCAGTCTTTCCCTACTGGACGAAGCCAGGGGAGGGATGTGGCGTGGTACTAAGGGATAGTAGCAAGAGAAATATCTTCAACTGAGATCTGATGCCTCTCTATCAATCAAACCCTTTCTTGGTTCTGATCTTTCCTTCGGACCCCATATACAAGTCGAACCGCCTACTCTTGAAAAGACGTCCCATTCCCACCCCCGGATTAATTCAGACTTGGCCAGTTAAAGTCAATATAGCTCTGAAGGTAGAGGGCCTTTATAGAGATTCACTAAATCCAACCCATTTTACAGATTAAGACATTGATGCCCGGAGACTGAGCAACTTCCCTAGAGCTACCCTTGTCAAAAGTACAAGACAGATTTTGCGGCCTTTGAAAAAGCTAACCATACAGTCCATCCACTACCTAGTCTCTAGGCTCTTCACGTAAACGGAGAGTGACACAAATTGTAATAGGCAACCTTGCCAGTGAGCTGCTCCTGAGACACTGAGCTGTGCTCACAACATTTGAAGTCGATCATGGCGTGTGAGAAGCACAATTATGAGTAATTATTGCCACTTCTGTAATTAAACCCTGCAATTCTAGCAGGAGCAGGAATAGAGGAAAATGGGCTGGAGACCCCAGGGAATGTAGCTTTGCATCTCTCTGCCTCCTTCAGAGTACTAATCAGTAAATAAGCATAACAGGGTATTTCCTGAAAGCTAGATGTTATACTGCAAGAATGTTATGAAGAGAAATTTACATAATTGTTACGAAAATGTTACGAAAGAAATTTATGCAATTTTACGTACCATTATTTACGTAATGTTACCAAATGTTAGGGAAGAAATTTAATTCCATAAATTAAATAGCTAAGGATAGATATGTGCATAAAGGGAAGATTATACATATTCTTGAAAGTAGAGACTAAAACATTAACTGATAAGATTTTGCTCTTGATCCAAGTACAAGCACTCTGATTCTTATTCTGGCAGCCTTCATTTTATTCCCCAAATTAAGATTTCAAGGCCAGGCCAGAGGAACTCTCAGAAATGATTTTTTTGCCCCCTTACCCCCCACTCCACCCTGCAAGGATGGGGAGAGAGGGTTTGAGGATGGTATAGGATTAAGATTAGATTATAATGTGAAAAAAAACCCTTCACCATTCCTTTTTTTGTTTTTTTTTCAAGTGGCCTACCTTTAAACCTGCTTCAAGTATACATTCAATTAAAGTGAAGCATAATTTAAGAACCTTTTTTCTTCTTACCAAAATTTTCATAAGTTTTATATCTATACTAAAAAAATTAAGGGGACATAAAGTTTTTAAAAAGCAACAAAGAACCCTTACATATTCCTACCACCCAATGATATTTACTGTGAACATTTTGGAGTATATCCTTCTAGTAGGTGAGGTGAGTGTGTGTGTATGTGTTCAGATAGCCTAGCCAGCTCTGCTGTCTGTAACCTCTTGGCTTCCCAGTCCTGCCCCAGCCTTTCCCTGATATCTGTGGGGCCGATACTGGTAATATAACAGTAGACACAGCTCTTGTCATCTGGCCGGGTCTGGAACTCATCTTACTACTGTGGTTCTGTGATGGCCAAGAAGAGCCTTGAGCTCCTGTGAGAATCTGGAGCTATAGCCTTCCCAGCCCACATTAAGTGTGTGCACGCTATGGGGCTGGGTGGCTGGGCTGCCTCCGTTTTCTGATTTTGTGATTTCGTTCCCTATCCAACACCTAGAACCCTGTGCCACCTAAACTCCTCACCTAGGGCTTCACGCTCAGCCTGGCTCTGCCAGGGTCCCCTTTTTCTGGGTCACTACACCCTGTGGGCTACTGTGCCCATCTGCCCATGTCACTTCCTGGAGATTTCAACTGTAACAATCCACCCACCAGATCAGAGTCTCCCTGGGTGCTGAAATTGCCAGGCATCTTTGACACTGGATTTGGGCCATTTTCATCAAGAATCAGCCCTAACATAGAGGGAACCTACATTAACATAATAAAGGCCATATACGACAAACCTACAGCTAGCACCATACTCAACAGTGAAAAGCTGAAAGCATTTGCTCTAAGATTAGGAACAAGACAAGGATGCCCACTCTCACCACTTTTATTCAACATAGTTTTGGAAGTCCTATCTACGGCAGTCAGAGAAGAAAAAGAAATAAAAGGAATCCAAACTGGAAAAGAAGAAGTTAAACTGTCACTGGTTGCAGATGACATGATGCTATACATAGAAAATCCTGAAGAAGCCACCAGAAAACTACTAGAGCTCATCAATGAATCTGGTATAGTTTCAGGCTACAAAATGAACGCACAGAAATCTCTTGCATTCCTATACACTAACAATGAAAGATCAGAAAGAGAAATTCGAGAAACAATCCCATTTACCACTGCATCAAAAAGAATAAAATACCCAGAAATAAACCCACCTAAGGAAACAAAAGACCTGTACTCCAAAAACTATAAGATGCTGATGAAAGAAGACACAAACAGATGGAAAGGTATACCGTGTTCTTGGATTGGAAGAATCAATACTATCAAAATGACCATACTACCCAAGCAATGTACAGATTCAATGCAATCCCTATCAAATTACCAATGGCATTTTTCACAGAACTAGAACAAAAAATCTTAAAACTTTTATGGAGACGCAAAAGACCCTGACTAGCCAAAGCAATATAATCTTGAGAAAGAAAAATGGAGCTGGAGGGAATCAGGCTCCCTAACTTCAGACTATACTACAAAGGTATAGTCATCAAACCAATATGGTACTGTCACAAAAATAGAACTGTAGGTCAACGGAACAGAATATAAAGCCCAGAAATAAACCCACACACCTATGGTTAGTTAATCTATGACAAAGGAGGCAAGACTATACGATGGTGGAAAGACAGTCTCTTCAACAAATGGTGCTGGGAAAACTGGACAGCTACATGTAAAAAAATGAAAGTAGATCATTCTTTAACACCATACACAAAAATAAGCTCAAAATGAATTAAAGACCTAAATGTGAGACCAGACACTATAAAACTCCTAAAGGAAAGCATAGGCAGAACACACTCTGACATAAATTGCAGCAATATCTTTGCCAATCCGTCTCCCAGGGTAATGGAACTAAAAAGAAAAATAAATGGGACCTAATTAAACTCAAAAGCTTTTGCACAGCAAAGGAAACCATAAACAAAACGAACAGACAACACACAGATTGGGAGAAAATATTTGCAAATGATGTGAGCGACAAGGGATTAGTCTCCAAAATCTACAAACAGCTCATGCGGCTTAATATCAAAACAAAAAACCCAATCAAAAAATGGGCAGAAGACCTCAGTAGATATTTTTACAAGGAAGACATACGGGTGGCCAAGAGGCACATGAGAAGATGTTCAACATCACTAATGATTAGAGATATGCAAATCGAAACTACAATGAGATGTCACCTCACACCAGTCAGAATGGCCATCACCAAAACGTCTACAAATAATAAACGGTGGAGAGGGTGTGGAGAGAAACGAACTCTCCTACACTGCCGGTGGGAATGTAAATTGATACAACCGTGATGCAGAGCAGTATGGAGGTTCCTTAAAAACCTAAAAATAGAGCTACCATATGACCCTGCAATCCCACTGGACATATATCCAGAGAAAAACATGGTCTGAAAGGATATATGCACCCAGTGTTCGTTGCAGCACTGTTTACAATAGCCAAGGCATGGAAGCAACCTAAATGTTCATTGACAGGAATGGATAAAGAAGATGTGGTACATATACACAATGGAATATCACTCAGTTATAAAAAAGAAATAACGCCATTTGCAGCAACATGGATGGAACTAGAGATTGTCATATTGAGTGAAGGAAGACAAAGAGAAATATTGTATGATATCACTTATATGTGGAATCTAAAAAGAAATGACACAAATGAACGTATTTACAAAATAGAAATGGACTCACAGACTTAGAGAATGAACTTATGGTTACCAAGGGGAAAGGGTTGAGGGAAGGGATAGTTAGGTAGTTCGGGATTGACATGTACTCACTGCTATATTTAAAAAGGATAACCAACAAGGACCTATGGTATAGCACAGGGAGCTCTGCTCAATGTTACGTGGCAGCCCGGATGGGAGTGGAGTCTGCAGGAGAATGTATACATGTATATGTATGGCTGAGTCGCTTTGCTGTGCACCTGAAACTATCACAACATTGTTAATCAGCTATACTCCAATATAAAATGAAAAGTTAAAAAAAAAAAAAAAA
>RJWK010050805.1:0-16159 GCA_004363435.1 Platanista minor | reverse complement strand
GATGGTGCCTGTCTCATATCCGGGTCATGGTTTATTCTCAGTAATTTCCTGATGGCCCAACTAGAGCTGCCTTCACAACTGTGTCAGCTAAGAGGCTGCCCTGCATGCACAGCCCCCACTGAATGCACCAATCCAGCGGTCCAAGGCTGACAGAACACACAGGACGTCAGAGTGTTTGGACCTGGATACCAAATCCCTCCTGCTTCATGGGCCGCTTTCCTGTAGGCTGTGGTAGGGAGACACGGCCACCAGGGAAGGAGGGAGGTCTGAGGTCTCTAGAGATAGGTGGAGACAAGGGGGGCCTCACCACAGCCCTGCCAGGGACACGGCAGGCAAGACAGGTGGGTCGAGAGTCACCGCGTGTGACCAGGCTCTTCGGGCAGAAGGCCCGAGAGGAGCCAGTCCACGTGTTGCGTAGACGGAGCCTGTCTCTGGACGTGGTCCAGGGCCAGCCTGGGGACAGATGGTTGGAGAGGCAAGCCCAAGGTCACTTCGACTGGGGCTGTTCGCACACACCGACCAGCTGTCTTTTTACACACAGGCAGGGGAATCTTTGAGAAGATGGGAAGCGTGACACACTTGCGACAATCCTGGGCTGGATCACGGGCTCCCTGACAGCACGCGACTGACGGCCTGGGCTGGCTTGTTTTACAGGCAGACACGCTACCTTTGCAAGGATGTGCTTGTCTTTAATGATGTACTCGTACGTCGTCAGCAAGACGTTGAACTTGCCACTCCGGAGCTGGGGGACGAAAGCACGTCTGGCTGCTGGAGAGCCCTGTGAGGGAGAGAAGACACACGCGCCTCAGCCTCTGGGCCCCGAGTCCTGGCCCCTCACCCCGGCAAGGGCAGAAGGCCAAGTGTGGGGAGCGGAGAGAGGAGTGTGGGGCCTGGGCCGCCCAGGCCCCTGGGAGGCTTGCTGCCTGCGCCTCCATCAGCCCCACCTCCTGATGGTCAACCAGCTCCGCTTCCCACACCCTCCTCTTCCCGGGTCCCCATCTCAGGCCTCCAGGACTCCCACACAGGCGCAGACCGCCGTGATCACTCCCAAAGGGCAGCTCCAGCCTCTCCCCGGTTAGCAAATCTGCCCTGTCCCTCCTGTTCCAAGCTCACGTTCCAGACAGAGCTGCACTCGTTCCCATAAGCTCTTGCCAGCCAAACGACTTTTAGCTCCTCAAACGCACCAAGTTCTCCCCACACACACTGTCCCCTCTGCCGGGACCCGATTTCCCCCATCATGGGGCCACGAGCCTCTCAGCACAGGGTGGTGAACCTGGACCTGGTAGACCTGTGGCCAAGGGCACAACAGGGCTCTGCCACTGAGTGGCTGTGTGAGGCCCTCTCTGCCTCTCTCCCCACAAGGCCAAGAGGCACATTTAGTCCCCACTTCACAGGCGAACCGATCTAGGGTTGGCACTCAGAGCAGGCCTGCACGGGGCCCACGTGTCCTGGTGTCCCCCGTCACACAGCAGCCCACGGTGGACACTCGCTAAGTCATCCCACGTGAATGGGTTTTAACCAAAGCTCGGAAAGAATAACGAAATCTTCAGGTGAATGCATTAATGTCACCACATTCCACAAACTGAGTCCATAACTTCAGTTAAAAAAGAAGCATCACTGCTCGAAATAAAGTGATCCAAACCCCGTGTTAATGGCAGGATCCCACGTGTATAACATAAGGAGACGCGTACACGCACACGTGCACCCTGTCATTAATGCAAGTTGATGCCCCTCTTCACCCACACGTATCCCCTATTCTCCCACCCTGCCCAGGCCCACCTCCTCAGGGGGCGACGTACCTTGTAGGACACCTTCACCACCGAGGGGGCCCACTTGTCAAATTCGTATGCCCAGTTGGACAGCGTTCTGGTGGAAACAAGGAAGGGAGAGTCAGGGTCTAGTTCTGTTGCCAGCAGCTGTCCCACAGATGTCCACGAGGAAGTGAAGCTGACGTGTCTGTGACCCTCAGAGCTGGCCGAGTAACAGACCATCTGAGGGAAGGAGGGGATGGTGCCCCAGGTGAGAGACACAGGGACACCCAAAGGTGTGGTGGTGGGTATAGGGTCAGCCTCCACCAGGTCGGCCTGGGCTGGAGCAGGGCGGCTGGAGAGGGCCAGGACCGGGAGCTGGACCCTGGAGATCAGTTCCCTGTCACCGCTGTGTAGCCACAGGCCCCTGTGAGAACACACCACACGCTGCAGACCTGCTGCCCAGAAAAACGCAGATTCACGGTGCCTCATTTCAGGCTCAGGACGCTGGGGGTGGGGTGCGGGAGTCATGCCACGGAGGCCGGGGCTACAGGAGACACCACCGAGTCGCGGTGCCACGTCAAAATGAAACTGGAAGCTACCGAAGGCTCCTGCCCGGTTAAGAGACAGAATGAGGATGGGAGACAGGCGAGACCAAGCCAGGTCCAGGCAGAGGACTGCAGGAGGGGCACGCAGGAGGGCTCGAGGCCAGGAAGATGGGGGACAGACAGAGATGGGCAGTGAGCGGACGTGGGGGCGGGTGAGGAGGGACAAGTCACCCCCAACTACAGGAGAGAACCTCAGGAGAGGGTGACAGCGACAGTAAAGCCAAGTTCAGAACAGGTGGGCTCTCGGGGAAATACTGGGACACAGAGTCTTCAGTGGGGGAGGGAACTCAGACAGTCTAGACCAGGGGGTTTGTAAAGACAGGATGCAAAAGCCAAGTGGAAGAGACTGCTCGCGGCTCACCCGGCTCCCCCCCGCAAGAAGCTCCCCTGAGGAGCTCCCCCAGCAGCCAGGGCCAACCAAGTGGGCACAGTCTGAGCCAATGAGATGGAAGCTTAAGTCGCTGGGCTGAAAGTCAGGGAAAAAAGGTCTTGAAGGAGGGTGGAGACTCCGCTGCCATATGCTCCTGCTGCCCTGGGCCTCGCCCATCATTCTGGGAACGCAGAGGAGATGACGGAGGCAGCGCAGCCATCTTGCAACCATGAGGGTAAAAGTCTAGGGGCAGGAGTCACATGCTAAGGATGACTGAGCAGAAAACTGCAGGAGCCTGGGTCCTGGAAGCTTGAAGCCACCTGGCTGTGGGCTTCCCCTTACTGAGGATCAGCAAGATCGCCCTGGTTCAGTCACCGAGGTCTGGTTCCTATTGCAGGGAGCAATAGGGGAAGGTCGGGGCACTGAGAGAGAGAGAAGCCAAGGGCCAAAGCCTGGGGTGGGGGTGGGGGCATCCGCAGAGGGGGAGAAGAGCTGAGGGAGAGTCGGGAGTGAAATTAAGAAGACAGGCCAGAGTCAGGGGTCAAGAGGGAGGCAGGACAAGCAAACTCATGGCGGAGAACAGCACGCCCCAGCAGGTGGATGGGACAGCGGGACACTCACAGTCTGAAAACTTCCCCCAGGGCACAGGTGGCTCCTGGAGATGACACTCAACAGATTGGGCCCCGGTCTGGGTAGCACAAGGGTGAAAAGGGCTGAAGACCAACACACGGGATAACTTCACTGAAGGGAATGGGGGAAAGCAGCCAACTTAAATGACCTTGGAAAAGATGTTTTGGCTGGAAACTGTAAGTCTAAGGACAAAAGGAACTGGATCTCTAGCTAGTAAGGTTGTTCCTCACAGGCTAAGTATTCTGAAAGCACTGTACATGCACACTGGGAACGAACACACGAGTAAGGAGAAAGAGAAAGGCTAGAATGAGCCCTGTGGTCCCGGCTGAGTCAAAGACAGCAGTATGGTCACACTTAAGAGAGACACAGAGACCAGTCGCAAATCATGTCAGCACGTGTACACCAGGGTCAGTACACGTACGTATACTTCCTAGCACTGCACACTGAGAGGGCCTAGAAGCAATGACGCCCCAGAAGCAAGGAGCACACCCGGCACCCAGGTCTTGGTTTCTAAGACCATTTTCTAATAAGGGAAACCAGGGCTTCTTGGAGAAATGGCTGGTTCTAGGCCTGGGAGGGAAATGTACCAGCTGAGCTTGGAGCGTCTTTGGGTGTCAAAAAGCAAAGACGGGCTCAAAAACCCCACAATGATGGGGGCATGTCAAAGGATCAGAGCAGCCAACTGAGAGAGCTCCCGATGGCCAAGGCTGGAATGATTTGAGCAACAAAATAAACTAGTATTGGAGTTTAACCCAAAGTATAAAATAAATATCCAGGAGTCCATATTGATATAAATGATTGAATACATTCACAATCGGGGGAGAAGAGAGAAATCTTCCACACAGGAAAACTCCAAAAAATTTATGTAGTGATTTCACCTTCAAGGAGGTAGCTCGTAATTGCCCACCTATTATGTGTGGGCTGAACTTAGTGACTTTTTTCCAGAATACAGTATGGAAGGAGGAAAAAAGAGTTAACTTCACAGTGGAGACACCTGACACACACTACCTCAGCCCGGTAATCAAGGTCAACCTCAAGAGTGAAAAGTCATGGAGACAGTAACTGCACCCCCTTGTGAGGTGATAAGACGCGTGCTTCACTTCTGGTCTTCGTCCCGAAACCCACCATCCCATTTAAGGATGAAAAAGTCACCAAACAGACCCAGGCTGAGGCACATCCTACAAAACACCCGACCAGTTCTCCTCAAAACCGTCAAGGTCACCAAACTTACACCAAGTCTGAGGAATGGTCACAGACCAGAAAAGACTGAGGAGACGTAAAGGCTAAATGTCACATGGGAGACTTCCCTGGTGGCGCAGTAGATAAGACTCCGTGTTCCCAAAGCAGGGGGCCCGGGTTCGATCCCTGGTCAGGGAACTAGATCCCACATGCATGCCACAGCTAAGGAGCTTGCGTGCCACAACTAAGGAGCCCTGGAGCCGCAATTAAGGAGCCCGCCTGCCGCAACTAAGACCCGGTATGTATGTATGTATGTATGTATGTATGAATGAATGAATAAATAAAGGTATGTATGTATATATGTCACATGGGATCCTGGAATTGAAAACGGAAATTAGGGCAAAACTAGTGAAATCCACATAAAGTTTACTTAATAGTAATGTGTTTAATTACTAGTAATGTTCCAGTGCTGATTCCTCACTTGTGACGAATGTAACATGGCCACGTAAGATGTGATCAACCACAGGGGGAACCTGGGGAGAGTATACGGGGGCTCTGAGTACGACCTTTTCAACTTTTCTGTAAATCTGATACTATTCTAAAGTAAACAACAACCACAATGCAATGACAGAGACGTGCTGAAAGGACACAGGGATGGATCTGAAGCAACTCCCTGGGCCAAATCTGGGACAATTTAAGCAAAGTAAATAACAATAGTGTCCACGAGCCAATTCTTCTATGAAGAATTACACCATTAAACAATTAAATAAGGGAGAAGAGACAGCTCTTCCTTGTAGTGGAATTCCAAGACCTGTAGAAGGAATGCCGGAAAGAGAAAACCACTACTCAGCACTTTCCAGGGTGATCATTTCAGGTGAGACTCCTCTGACGGAGGCTGAAATTACGGGGGAAAGTATGATGAGAAATGGTATATTCATATAGCTTCTAAGTGCCTTCTCACAAGTTACTTATAAATTACAAAGGAAAACTCTTAGGTTTATGTGGGAAAACCCGCAGGCACCACATAAGAAAAGACCAAAGTGATGCTCTCCTGTCACGGAGCCCCTGGGCTTGTGCCTCCTGATGTGAGGCCCCAGGAAGGGCATAGCACCCACCCTGGAGTTTCTCGCCAGAATTCCAGAAAGAAGACACATCACACAAACCCAATCTGAGGGACAGTCTACCAAATGCCTGGGTCAGGATTCAAGCGTCAAGATCATGAAGGACAAAGATGGACTCAGAAACTGTCACAGACACGACATGACAGACACACGGCAACAAAAGGCAAGGTGGGATCCTGGACCAGAAAGAGGCCTTTAGTGGGGAAGTCTCCAACATCTGAATAGAGTCTCTAGATTCGTTACCAGTTAACAATGATTTGTTAAATCACTGTTAGTATCCTGGTGTTGAAACTGTCCTAAGGTTCCGTGAGATGCGGGAGGCCGGGAAAGGTATACAGGAACTCTTTACACTGCTTCTGCAGTTGTTTAAGTCTGAAATCGTTTCAAAATGAAAACTAAAAAATGACAAACCCAGGCTGCAGAGCAGCACGCTGGACAGAGCTATTCCAGTGGGGATGAAGTCACGCCTGGAGGCTAAACAGAAGGGAGGGGACTTGAGTGAGTGGAGGGCAGGGAGTCAGCGCACAGGCAAGGGCAGCGGGAAGCAGAGAAGCAGCTGGGTCTGAGCACGGCCTGGGACCTTCTGCTGCACCGTGGAAACAGTTCCCTCTCCATGAAGATCTGTTCCTGCCAAGGCAGCCAGATTTACACCGCCAGGAGGGACAGAAGGCAGAAGGAGGAAATCAACTTCTCGAGGTGAATTCTGGGAGGGCTCTGGGGCCCCCAGCCGTGGGTGCGTGGCCTCTGGAGGCCTGGCCACCTTATAGGTAGGAGGGCATGTTCCCACGGGCTGAGGGATGAGTACTCGGTTTCCCATCCTCCCCCTCGACAGCTGACTTGAGGCAGACATGGTTTCCCCTGAGTGCTGGGCTGACGGCAAAGGGAGTTCCCCTTCAGGGCCAAGCCAAGTGTACACACAGAGGCCTGGCCACATCAGAGCAGACCATCCCCCAGGCCCATGACTGGACTGTTGCCTAACATGTGACCTGAACTGGGTCAATGACAGCCAGTCCTGGGACTTCTGGAAAAAAACCCGGGAACAGGAGAACCATTTTGTGACACACAAGGAGCTGGGAAGAGGGTTGCCCAGATGGCCTGAGGAATCCTGGCCCCTGGAAGGGTGCCTGCTGGGAGGAAGAGACCAATGGTACCAAGAGGTGGCAAGTGAGAGAGCCTCCTCTGGACGCCGTTTGGGTATCCAGATGCCACCTGAGCGTCTGTGGTGCCTGGACCAGGCTGGGACGCGATCGACAGGGCTCGGTGCCCCAGCAGTAAGTGGACACAGTGTCTGCACAAATGGTTCCACTCCACATTTCTAGTGGGCAGTTACCTGACTCCTGTGACAACCTGGTGTGGAATCTGCTCACTGTGGGGCCTGAAGAGGACACCAAGGACATCCTGTGAGAGCTGCCCCAACAGGAAGCACGGACGGGCACTCCGCCACGGGGCCCTTCTTCTACCCTGAGCCTTGACACCAGAGGCAGGTGGCTATGGGCTGAGTTGTGTCCCCCCAAAATTTGTATGTTGACATCTTCGTGCGCAGCACCCCAGAACGTGACTATATTTGGAAATAGAGTCTTTAAAGAGGTAATGAAGTAAAAATATGGTCATTAGGGCAAGCCCTAATCCATGACTGGTATGACTTTGTTATAAGAAGAGGAAATTAGGGCACAGACACACATAGAAGGAAGGCAATGTGAAGACACAGGGAGAAGATGGCCATCCACTAGGCCAGGAGAGAGACCTAGGGAGAAACCAGCCCTGCTGACACCTTGTTCTCAGACTTGTGGCCACCCGGGAAATAGTGCCTATTGTCTAAGCCACCCAGGCTGTGGTCCTTCGTGAGAGTGGCCCAAGCAAACTAATACACAGGCGTCTGAGCACAGGCCGGGCTGCTGGTGACCTTGGGGGGCAGGGCCTTCCCACTGGGCACTCCCGGCACCTGGGGTGGGCACACTCACGAGAGAGGTACTATGATGAGGAAGGGCCCGTTGATCCGCTTGTGCTCCATGAGGTACGTGATGAGAGCGATGGTCTGGATGGTCTTCCCCAGGCCCATCTCATCAGCCAGGATGCCATTCAGGTTGTTGTTGTACAGGGACACCAGCCACTCTAAGCCTTTGATCTGCAAGGAGAAGCGGCCAGGACTGAAGCCCAGGTTGGGTTCGGGGGTGGTACCCCGTGCTTCGGAGACTCACAAGTTCTGCCCCAGCCAGGGACCTCCTGCAGCCATCTTCACTTGGTATTCTGCTCTGAGTCAGCCCACTCCTTTCCCACTCAGCCTCATCCTCAGCAATCCTGTCTCTGAAATCACAGGGTTGCTGTGCTAATGAGAGATGTATATGAAATGTCCTTTCTGGGCGCACATTTAAACAGCTAAGCTTCTAAGTGTTACAGTGTCCGTCTGTCACTGCCTGACACCAAGCCACACAGCACATCGGGACCAACCCGCCCTCAACCGTGTGACACTGGATTCAGGAGAGCGTTGGGGTTTCAGGGGAACTTGGTGATGAGTCCACCACATGACCAACAACTGCCTCAACAGCATTTCAAGATTAACTGAAAGGTTTGCAAAGCTTGTGAAGCTTTCTGAAACACAGTCAATTAGAGAGAATACTGTCTTCAGGGAAAATCTGGAAATTTTCATAACAGATTAAGCAAGTTAAGTCTTGGCCATGTTCTGATTTCTCTGATTACACTGGTCTCTGCAAAGTTCCACTGGTCACAGGATTCACCTTTGGCACTTGGTATCAGCACGGAGGTTCTGAGAGTTCTTTCAAGGGAAGTTGGGGATCAGGGGTTACAACCAAACTGAGTATCAGGGACATGTGTTCTGTGGTTGGGGATATACCAGCTGCCTCTTGGGAGCTTACAGGTGAGCCTGGGATATGGGGCCACAGGAAAAGAGATTTTTACTACAAGCAGCTTCCATTTCTTGGCTGTTCCAGGCCAGACCCCGACAAAGAGCTTCAGAGGCGTCATCACTTCACCCTCAAAGGCTGGCAGGAGGGGCTGCTGCCCCATTTGCCAGAAGGAGGACCAAGTCTAGGGCTGCTAACCTCTCCTGCCTTGCTGCCTCATGCTGCACAGAGCTCCAGGAAATATGTACTGAGCACCCATGGGCCCACACCCGGGTCCCATTCCGGCTCGGCCATTCCCAAACTGTGTGATTTTGAGGAATCGCTGTACCTCTCTGTTCCTCAGTTGTCCCTCCAACACCCCCCCCCCCACCCCGCCGCCATGAAATTCGGAGGACCACAGCACCTACTGCAGAGTGGTTGCGGGAATTCAGATGCTAACAGCCTCTAAAGTGCTCCTATTCTGCTTGGCACCTATCAAGCACACAGCAGATACTGATTTATTGCAACATTTCATTTCCTCTTGGTCAGACCATGCTGCTGCTTTACAGATGGAGAGACCGAGGCTCAGAGGGGAAGAGCAAGTTGCCCACAGACCAAGAGTGGACTGTGAACTCAGGTCTGCCTGCCTTCAGCAGCCACCCACGACCTGGGAACCCCTCTGCCGAGACTGCTATGTGGACACGGCCCCCTCCAACCTACCTGGTACTGCTTGAGGACACCGTTGACCATGAGCGCCGACTGCTTATCCACCCTCTCGGTGACAGCGTGGGCCACGGCATAATAGGACTGCAGGCCACGAGCGAGGGCCTGTGACACGCCATACTCGTCATCAACATCTTGCTTGGCGTTCCTGGGAGCAAGATCAAAGGGCCATGTGAAGACACACATTCCCACTTGTGACAACGTGCTTCTGACACAAACCTCCGCAGAGCAGCTTTATGGCCTGAGCCGGAAGATAAGCCGAAGAGCGGCCACACAGTCTGAGGACAGGCAAGGCAGCAAACACTAATCCAGGTGGGCCCAAGACTAGACTTCTGGGTGCCATGGGAATCAAGTCACTGTCACACCACTGGAGGAATGTTACTTTTAGCCAGAGGCTGGTCACATGGCCCACCCTCTGTACCGGGAGTTCAAGAGTCTAAAGGGAAAACGTACACTGAAAAGCCTTGCACAAACCAGAATCACTTATACTTTGGCTGTTTTGTAATCTAATCTGGAATTCTTTAATTTAAAAAACCTCTTTTTATTATTTTATTTTATTTTTGTGGCCGCGCCATGAGGCTTGCGGGATCTCCGTTCTCCAACCAGGGATCAAACCCAGGCTCCTGGCAGTGACAGTGTGGAGTCCTAACCACTGGACGGCCAGGGTACTCCCTGGAATTCTTTTAAAAAGTGACTTTAAACTATTTACATTTTATTAATGGGACAGATATACGTGATCCAACTATCATATTGTTTTATGCTATGTTTTGTTTTTATATCTTCTTACAAATCCTGCACAGTGAGCTGGGTTTTCTTAGCTTAGAGGGTTTTTTTCCTATATATTTCTGGTGGATTCAAAAGACTGTATGTTTGTTCTAGTGGTTCCCTTCATACCTCGTGCTTATATGATACATAATACTCTCAATGCTCTATTTAAGAGTATCCATTAACTCTGTACTGTAAGCCACAATAAAACTGGTATGTTAATTGTAACTGTGCTTACAACGGCAAAGGATGAGAAATAACCTAAATGACCACCGCCAGACTCAGGCCACAAGGTGAGACCATGACAGGGATGCCACGTGGCCAGATGTGGAGGAGTGAGACACCCTGTGTGCACAGACATAGGAGCAAGGGGCAGAACACTGTGCCCCAAATACACTTGTGCAAATGAAAAGAAACACAGATACACGTCATGCTTACTGATGCACAAAATATGTGTGGAAGACATGCGATGCTAGAAGTAGTTTCTTCCAGGGAGGAGATGGGGAGGGCTGGGGCTGGAGCACAAGCATGAGGCAGCCTTCTGAGGTAAACCCGACTATCTCTTTTTTTTTTTTTTTTTTAATTAATTAATTTTATTTTAGGCTGCGTTGGGTCTTCATTGCTGCGTGCAGGCTTTCTCTAGTTGCAGCGAGCGGGGGCTACTCCCCATTGCGGTGTGCGGGCTTCTCACTGCAGTGGCCTCCCCCGTTGTGGAGCACAGGCTCTAGGTACATGGGCTTCAGTAGTTGTGGCATGTGGGGTCAGTAGTTGTGGCTCACGGACTCTAGAGCACAGGCTCAGTAGCCGTGGCCCATGGGCCCAGCTGCTCCACGGCATGTGGGATCCTCCCAGACCAGGGCTAGAACCCGCATCCCCTGCATTGGCAGGTGGATTCTTAACCACTGTGCCACCAGGGAAGCCCCCCGACTATCTCTTAAACACAGGATGAGCCACGTGAATGGACGGAACGTCATTCGACCCCTACAAATATCAGTGACATCTGAAGTAAATCAATTTGGTGTTTGTGGTCCCACAACGGCTGCCGGCTGGACAGTGCTGTCCAGGGAGAAGCTGGGATTCTAACGGCTTCTGCTGGTGCCACCTCGCAGGAAAGCTGGTGGAGGGAGGGATGCCTTACTCAATGATGTGCCGGGCGTCCACCTCGGAGACGTCGTCGCTGTCTGGATCTGGAATCTTCTTCTTCTCCTCCACGGGCAGGGCGGGAGGCTGTGCTGGCTGCGGCTGCTCCTCCTCCTCCTCCTACCAAGAGACAAGCTAGTGTCACCTCAGGTCACCCCAGAGTGATGTTTTTACAACCCATGTGCCCTCCTCCTACCAATCCTAAAACATGTCCTGCTTTTTATTTGCATATTCTTTTAATTGCTCAGTATATGATTTTTAGTTTTCTTTTTGTTTGTTTGTTTGTTTTTTCTTATGGTATGCGGGCCTCTCACTGTTGTGGCCTCTCCCGTTGTGGAGCACAGGCTCCGGACGCGCAGGCTCAGCGGCCATGGCTCACGGGCCCAGCCGCTCCGCGGCATGTGGGATCTTCCCGGACCGGGGCACGAACCCGCGTCCCCTGCATCGGCAGGCGGACTCTCAACCACTGCGCCACCGGGGAAGCCCTGATTTTTAGCTTTCTTAGCAGAGTCCAGACACTTCTTTTTAAGGACCTCTCAGGGTATTCTGTACTTCTGTTGCACCCAGCCCCCCTTACACAATGTATACTACTAAAACAGCTTTTCCCTTCTCTTGGATTTCCTAGGTATTAAACATTTAATAGGTAACCTTCAATATTTATTGCTCTTGATTTACTTTCAGCTTTACTGACATGGTCAAAATGTCTAAAATACGTCAAATAAGACTGATGATAACAGACATCATAGTTTATTAAGAGGTTTTCTATAAATCTGTATATTAAGTATGAGTGTTGTGTTTCATTAAAAGGATTTTTCAACATTTACTGAGCAGATAATAAAGGTGATTTTGTATAACATACTGAAAAAACACACAAAAATACATTTCCCAGTATTAAACCATCCTTGTATTCCTGTATAAATCACACAAAAGGTGTGTGTATAATGGAACTGCTATAAAACTAAAAAAAAAAAAAGAAAAAGTATCTGTAATCAACCTGTCAAATTATTCCAGTCAAAACCCAGTGGGATTTCCTTTGGAGCATGCACAATAATTTTACAGATCATTTGGAATAATGAACAGCTAACGACAGCACAAACATTTTGGTCAAAAAAATCATAACCGGTGGGCTTCCCTGGTGGCGCAGTGGTTGAGAGTCCTCCTGCCGATGCAGGGGACATGGGTTCGTGCCCCGGACCGGGAAGATCCCACATGCCGTGGAGTGGCTGGGCCCGTGAGCCATGGCCGCTCAGCCTGCGCGCCCGGAGCCTGTGCTCCACAACGGGAGAGGCCACAACAGTGAGAGGCCCGCGTACCGCAAAAAAAAAAAAAAGAAAAAAAATCATAACCGGTAAGACTTATCCTAGTTGATATTACCATGCTGGGAATTAAAATAGGAATGGGAAGCCTGGCTAATTCCAATTAAAGAGGTCGGCAAATTTTCCCCTCAGGAAGTGACTTTAGGGGCTTCCCTGGTGGCTCAGTGGTTAAGAATCCACCTGCCAGTGCAGGGGACACAGGTTCGAGCCCTGGTCTGGGAAGATCCCACATGCCACGGAGCAACTAAGCCAGTGCGCCACAACCACTGAAGCCTGCGCACCTAGAGCCTGTGCTCTGCAACAAAGAGTAGCCCCTGCTCGCCACAACTAGAGAAAGCCCACGTGCAGCAACGAAGACCCAACGCAGCCAACAATAAATAAATAAATAAATTTATTAAAAAAAAAAAAAAAAGAACTCCCCTGGTTCTCCTGGGGAGTAGGTGGGGAGAAAGGTGGGGCTGCTTGACAGCCCTGCCTGAGGTCTGACTTATATTAAAAAAAAAAAAAAAAAAAAGCGACTTTAAAGCTGGCAACCATTTCAGAGCACTAGGAGCCTGAGAAGCATTAACACTGAAAAAACTGCTGAGCCTTGGGTAAGAAGAGTGGGAGTTTGTAGAGTTCTTACTTGGGGGTGCTTTCATCTCTCCTACCCTCAGCTCCCAGTTCTGATGTGAAAGTTCTCCCAGGGTGGGCAAGCCATGAGGCCTGGCAGCTGAGGCTGATGGGTACTTAGTCATTTTGTAGCAGTGGACGATGCCCGGGCCAGCAGCACTGTCAGTGGAGGTGAGGACCTCAGCCGTGGGTGGGGAAAGCACATTACTGGCTGAGGGCTGTGCACATGCACAGAGCAAACGAGAAAGGGAGAAAGGGCCCAGCAGAAAGTAAAAGCCAGGCTGGGCTTGAAAATGGCCCACACTTGGAATGTGTTCTTCTACACACACTCATGCACTGGCTGGAGAAAGAAGCCTTACTGGCTCAAGGTGTTTGAGTACAAACTCTCCCCAATCACTGTTAGACTACTAAGTTATGAAGAAACACAACCCACTCCTAGAGAGCCAGGATTAAAACTAAAAATGAGAAAAAAACAAAAACAATAAACTGAGCAGAAACACCAAAGGCAGCACACACCCTGGGAAAACATTCCACAGATTCAGCCTAGATAATTTACTAAACAAACAAAAACACCAAAAAGAACGCACAGGGGTGGAAGTCAGAATCCTGAGTGGTTAAAATAGCCTTCCACTAAACATTCATTACAAGACAAATAAAAAGGAGGAGAATGTGATACGAACTCAGGGCAAAAGACAGTCGGTTGAGCCTGTCTCTGTTCCCAGATGTTGGACTTAGCATACAATCTTACAAGCAGCTATTACTATATATATGTTCAAAGCTATTGTAAATATGTTCAAAGAAATAAAGGAAACCAGCTTTAAGTAGAATGAATCAACAAATACAGAGTCTCAATAGAAGACAGAAATGATAAACTTCCCAAATTTGATGAAAAAACATGACTCTACCAAGCCAAGAATCTGAACAAACACTAGCGAGAATAAACATAAAGACAGAGTTCACAAACTTCTAAAAGCCAAAGACAAACAGAAAATCTTGAAAGCAAGAAAGAGAAAATGAATCATCAACTACAAAGGAGCATCTATATAATTAGTAGCTAGACTTTCATCTAAAACAGGAGACCAGAAAGTAGCGGAATGACAAATTCAAAAGGAAAAAGACTGTCAACATAGAATTCTATGTCCAGCAAAACTATCTTTGAAAATAAAAGCTAAAGAAATACATTCCCAGAAAAACAAAGGCTGAGAGAATTTGTTGCTAGCAGACATGCCTTATAATAAATGGTAAAAGAAATCTTTCAATATATTCAATATCTTGCAATAACTCGTAATGGAAAAGAATCTGAAAAAGAATATACATACAACACACACGTATAACTGAATCGCTTTGCTGTACACCTGAAACTAACACAACACTGTAAATTATGCTTTGATTTAAAAAATGGTTTAAAAAAAAAGTCTTTCAAGCTGAAAGTAAATGATAGGTGATAGTAAATTGAATCCATAAGGAGAAATAAAAAACATCAGAAATGGTAAATGCATGTATCAATATAAAAGACTCTATAAATATATTTTCCCTTATTTCTTCTTTTTCAACTTCTTTAGACTAAGTCATAAGTTTTATCAGGTATTAATTAGAAGACTGTATTGTTGGGTTTATAACATATACAGATGTAACATACGTGACAATAACAGTACAAAGGAAGAAGAACAAATGGAGCTAAGCTGGAACAAAATTTCCATATTTTACCACAATGTAGTTAGTATTAACCTGAAACATATGATGATAAATTAAGGTGCATATCATAATCCCTGGAGCAACTACAAAGAAAATAACTTTAAAAATATAGTAAAAATTTGTACTTCCCTGGTGGCACAGTGGTTAAGAGTCCACCTGCCAATGCAGGGGACATGGATTCGAGCCCTGGCCCAGGATGATCCCACATGCCGTGGAGCAACTAGGCCCGTGCACCATGACTACTGAGCCTGTGAGCCACAACTGGTGAGCCCACGTGCCACAACTGCTGAAGCCCACATGCCTAAATCCCATGCTCCACCATAAGAGAGACCACTGCAACGAAGAATACCCCCCCTTGCCACAACTAGAGAAAGCCCCCGCTCACTGCAACTGGAGAAAGCCCCCATGCAGCAATGAAGACCCAATGCAGCCAATAAATAAATTAATTAATTAATTTAATTTAAAAAATTAATTTAAATTAAAAAAAAAAAATCAGGGACTTCCCTGGTGGAGCAGTGGTTAAGAATCCACCAGCCAATGCAGGGGACACGGGTACAAGCCCTGGTGCGGGAAGATCCCACACGCCGGGGAGCAACTAAGCCCTTGAGCCACAACTACTGAGGCCACGTGCCACAACTACTGAAGCCCACGCCCCTAGAGCCTGTGCTCTGCAACAAGAGAAGCCACCGCAATGAGAAGCCCGCGCACCGCAACGAAGAGTAGCCCCCACTCATTGCAACTAGAGAAAGCCCACACGCAGCAATGAAGACCCAATGCAGCCAAAAATAAAAATAAATTTTTTAAAAAATCAAATGATCAACTTAATAGAAAAAGTATGAGATAAAATCTAGCTCACACATGCTAAAAACTCTCAATAAACTAGGAATAGAAGAGGATTTACTCAACCTGATAAACGGCATCCATAAAAAATCTACAGCTAACACCAAACAACAGTGACAGACTAACTGCATAACCCTTAAGATCAGAAACAAACTAAGGATATCTGCTCTAGACACTTCTATTCAACATTGTACTGGAGGATCTAGCCAGTACAATAAGGCAAGAGAAGGAAATTAAAGATTAAAGGCACACAGAGGGGAAAGGAAGAAGTATTGAAGAATTATGGTTATTTATGAATGACATAATCCCGCATGTGAAAATCCTAAGGAATCAAACAAACAAACAAAAAACCCCATTGGAATTACCAATATGAGTTCAGCAAGTGCACAGAACACAAGATTAACATTTTAAAAATACACATATAGGGCTTCCCTGGTGGCGCAGTGGTTGAGAGTCCGCCTGCCGATGCAGGGGACACAGGTTCGTGCCCCGGTCCGGGAAGATCTCACATGCCGTGGAGCGGCTGGGCCCGTGAGCCATGGCCGCTGAGCCTGCGCGTCCGGAGCCTGTTC
>RJWK010050804.1:0-16160 GCA_004363435.1 Platanista minor | reverse complement strand
GTTCTGCACCAATAGGCCGGATGATTACGACAAGACTCAGTAGCTCTTAAGCACCTACTTGATGCCAAGCCCTGTGTGAGGAGTTTGCACTGTGATGACAAAAGCCATCTTGCCATCGTCTTGGCCAGGATTTGGGAGAGGACCCTGAAATCATTATTTCCTTCCTAGTCTGCAAACCTGCGACTGCCGCAGTCCTCCTTGGCACACGGTGAGGCCACAGAAATCAGAGGCAAGGCAGAAAAACATTGAATATTTAAGAATAAGCCTTGCATTTCTACCTTAACCAGGTCACACTCCTCCGAGGGCCATGGGGAGGTCGTGGGTGGGAGAAGTGAGCTCCAGGCCCTGTTTTGCTCTGCCCAGACCTGCCTCACATGGAGACCGTCTTCCTGTCCTGAATCTCAGGCTGCAGGGGCAGGAAGGAATATCTGAGAGAGCATCCCTCTGACCCGCTCATGTAACAGATGAAAACTGAGGTCAGAGAGGGACAGTGACTAGCCCAGGGCCATGCAGTCAGTGGCAGGGCCAGGACTGGAATCCAACTGAAAGGAAAAATCAGTATTACTGAGCCTGTCTTTATTTAAAGTTTTGGTATTGTTCCCCCTCATGGTCTTTTTTTTTTTTTTTGGCATGAATTTTGGTCCTTAAAAATATTGCATGAAATATTATTTACCTTGAGTACTGAGCCTTTCAGTGTTTCCTTAAAGTTTGTGTGTGAGGTCAGTGCCTCACTTGCCTCACCCTGGTCCTGACTCCCTGCCCAGTGCTCCTGGCACTGCCTGGAGGCTGTGAGCCCTCAAGTCAGAGCTGCACTTACCTCTTCCATGCAGAGAAGCCCTGCTCCAGTCTGCGGGTCGTACTGACCATCTGGGAACTCTTTCTTCTGGAAGAACCACTGGAAGCGGGTTTCTTTCTTGGTGTTGGTCACCTGAGGAAGGTGGGGAGTGAGGAGACTCCTTCAGGCTTTCTCTTTTAAGTGAAGACTCAGTTCATCAGAACAGTTTTTTTTTTTTTTTTTTTACAAACATGACTCCCCCCCCCTCCCCGCCCCCAGGCTAAATCTCAGCCAACCCCTTCCTCACACCATATGTCTCCTCTGATGGTTTCTGGACTCTGGACCTGTGCTAATGCTATTCCCTC
This sequence comes from Platanista minor, assembly GCA_004363435.1. Taxonomy (NCBI): domain Eukaryota; kingdom Metazoa; phylum Chordata; class Mammalia; order Artiodactyla; family Platanistidae; genus Platanista; species Platanista minor. The sequence continues at coordinate 15,020 of RJWK010050804.1, read as the reverse complement.
TGCTTCTTGATCCTTTCCCTACCCTACTTTTTCTTGTAAATGCCTGTGTCACCTCCTCCAGGAAGCCTTCCTTTATATACCCCAGAGTGTGCCCCATGATGAGTAATCAATTTCCTGCATGTCTCCATCACAGCAGGAGCTATGCTGTTTTCCCCACGATCTTGCTTTGGACTGTGGGATCTTACAGGCCTAAGGAGACCACTTCTTCACCCTTGTATGCCCAGTGCTCGCAGAGTGTGTTACACAGAGTAGGTACTTAGGTTTACGGAATGGATAGGCTTCTGGGAGTGCGCCCTCCCTTCCCCTGCCCTCCCCCAATTATCTAAAAGGCTGCAGGGTGCTGAGAAAGAACACCCACTTTGGAGTCAGGCACATCCGGTTAAAACCTGGGCTCTAGACTCGGCCTGTTACCATGTAGTCTTGAGCTAGTTCCCCACTTGGTTTTTCATCCTAAAGTGGGGATTGTAACACCTCTCTCACAGATGATTGTGAGGCAGATGAAATAAAATAATGCTCTGAAGTGCTGAGAACAGTGTCTGGCAGGGCTACTAACAGACACAGGGACTACCGCTCAACATATAGAGCCCTCACTTGCTCCCAGACCCCTGACCCCCAGAACCCCTCCCGGAGCAGCTGGGAGATCTAGCTCAAGGCTGACTCAGTGCACACTAATTCACACTAACTCTGCTCCCTGGGCTTTTGTTTTCCAGTTAAATGCAAAATCCCTGGGGCTACTTCCTCTGCTTGGGATCACGCCAGCACAGGGTGTGGAGTTGCAGGGAGTGGGACAAAAGACAGCCACGGGGCTTGGGGACAACCACAGGTCTTGCCCCACGGGGCCTGGGGGCAGGGCTGGAGGCGGGGGCGGGGCTTTGCCTTGCACATCAGCAGCACTTGGCAGTCCTCGGTGACCTTCCACTGCAAAGGCTCCTCGAAATACGGACCTATGAGGGCAAAACAGCACGCCCAGCGGTCAGAGCGCTGGGCTCGGCCCGGGCGCCATCTGGTGGCGAGACAGGGGAAGGCAGCTGGGGAGGGGCACCTAAGGACTACTGGCCCCTCGGATCCTGGGATTCCGCCCCCACGAGGGAGGGGACTGGGGTGAGGCATCCGGGAGGCCTCTAGGGTGCAAAGTTTAGGGCGCTCCCTCTCGGGGTTGGGCAAGTGCTGTTTCGTTCTGGCACGGGGACAGCACTAGATCAAATGGCAGTGGCCCTCCCTCGGGGGGTCCAGCAGGGCAGAGGGATCCATTAATCCACTTGCCCAGCGGTTCCCCGGCGCTGCCTGCTGGCCTGCTGGCCGAGGTGCTTGAACTTCGCCCCAGCAGTTCTTACCCTGCTTTCTCTTCCAGTCTCTTCTCTTAGCATCTGCCTCCCTTAGAAGTTTGTCGAACTCTGTGAACGCAGAGGGGGGAACGGGTGTGAACCAAGAGGTGCGTAGGTCCAGAGGAGGGCGTCAGGGTGGATAGAGACGCCCAGGCTGAGAGCTGAGGCCGGGTGCATGGGGCAGGGCGGGGGTCAGGGCACAGCTGACCGTCATCCACCAGAGCCAGGGTGATCTGGTTCTTGGCTTTTCCGTCTTGGAGCTGAGCAGTATACGACCCTTTGTCGTCCTCAGTCAAGTTTTGGATGATAACTTCCACCAGGCCCTTCTCTCGGACAAAATTGATTTTGCGGTTCTGGGGAGAACAGAACCCGAAAGTCCTTGTGCCCTTTTCCAATCCCAGGGAATTTGTGCTGTGGGGTGCAAATCGGGGCGTGGTTGGACTTGGGGGTAATATATGTAGAGTTAGAAGCCTTCAGAGACTGGGGAGGGGGCCCTAGGTACCCCTCTCCTGTGTATAGACTGGGCTTTCCCCACACCCGGTCCCTGAGAACACCCTGGGGCCCGGCAGACACTGGAAAGAGTCTCGCGTGCTTGTATCAGTTGTAATTAATAATAGTCCCCAAGCTCCTACTGTGCCATGTTTTTTGGTTGTTTTCTACTTTTTTTGCAATTTAATATCAAAAAATCCCCCATAAAACTATAAAGGAAAATATAAAAAAAGCCTGTGTACCTGCTACCCAGAATTAGCACTTATTTACATTTTGTCACATTCTAACAGTTTTCAAACGTTTTATTTTCCACATTTAGGGTGTATGTATGATTTGAGAGAATCGTCTAGTTTGAATTTTCTATAGCGGCACCTGCTAGTATCAGCGCTGTGTACCACGAGTCCAGATTTTGTTACCCTGCCTCTACCATGAGCCAAGGTCACGCTTAATCTCTGTGCAGAACTTTCAAATCTATTTTTTTCCCAGTTGCTCCTCCTGATTCTGGGGCAACCAACCCCATTGAACCGATGCGGAAACTGAGGCACAGAGAGGTGAAGAGACCTGCCCAAGGGCACACAACCCACAGGAGATGAATATGAGTCTTCTGACATCCAGCCCTGAACTCTTTCTCCTCTGTCAGAACCAGCTCCCCTCTTTATAACACATGTTTTTTGATGGCTATCTGGAGATGAAATTCACAAGTAAGATCTTCTCATGATTGAATCTCTCATGAGAGATTGTACTCATGTAGATTCTCATGAGTACAAGCAGCACAGGAAAATGAATGAAAGAGCATAGGTAATGTGGCTAATAGAATAAAAACTCTCTATTCAGTGTATATTAACACTGCAAAAAAATTATTTGTGTTTATATCTCAGAGTTAGGGTCTAGGCTTGGATAATTATAAGCATGAATGTAGGTGTTTCACCTTACAAATGTTTGACAGGACAGTGAAGAATTGTGGGAGGCATGGGAAGTTCTTTGTGGGAGTGTTCCTTGCGTTGGCAAGTGTCTAGCATCCCTGCCACCCACCCCCCAGGTACTAAAATCCAGGTGTCCTCACCCCCCACCCTATCACTGTGACAGCCAAAGCTGGTGGCCGCTTCTGAAATGTCTGCTAGGGGAAGGTGCAGCCAGTGAAGACCACTGCCTGTGAGGCCACCTCCTGGGCCAGGAACCTCACTTAGGGATTCTGAGCCCCCAATTACCGGTGAGCTGAAGATTTCCTGCTCGTTGAAGATTAGATGCAGCTCAGCGGCTGGAGACAACTTTTCTACTTCCAGCCAAAGTCGCACCTCTCCTTGCTCGAGGATGTCAACGCTCCAGCCGGAGATCAGCTTGATCACTGGGAGGCAGAGGACAGGAAAAGGTGGGCAGGGAACCCTTCTCCCCTCCCCACTCCCGATAGCCCCACCTTGAGCACACTGTGGGCATTTCATATGCAAAATGTTTCAGAGTCTGACGCAGACACGACTGAGGTGAGGGGCTGGGGAGGGTTTCCCACATTCAATCCCCCTAGATTGAATTCATCTCAGGGAATTCATCCTCCTCCCACAGCTCTGAGGTAGTGCTTCTCACCCTGGCTGGACACTGGATCCCCAAGGACTTTCAAAAACACCAGTGTCTGGCTGCAGACCCAGAGGTTCTGATTTGTTTGGGGTGTGGCCTGGGCACTGGGATTTTGAAAAGCTCCAGGGGTGATTCCAATATGCACCCAAATTTGTGACCCCTGCCCCAGGGACTGCGAAAGCTACTCCTGGCCAATGGAGGGAAACAGGGGTTTAGATGATCCACAATCCAAGAAGAAGAAACCAGCCACTCTGCCCTCCCTTGCATCCCATGTGCTCTCTGCTGGTCGCTTTGTTTCCTTCATGGACTGAGGACTCCCTGGGTCTCTGACTTTCCAGCCCCAAGACATCCCCATCCTTTGCCCGCCCCCGCCCCCGCCCCCCACCCCGGCTAGTTTCTGGCTCTTGGCTAACTCAGCCCTGCTCAGAACACCCCAGTGGGCCTGGTGGGACTGCCCAAGGCTGGTGGCTTGGACCACTTACCTGGGTTTCTAATCTCATGGCTCAACTTCTTCAGCTTGTTCAGCTCTGGGACAGGGAGAAGCAAGGAAGAAACCAAAGAGAATGACATACCCGGGCCAGTGGGGTCCGTGGAAGCCGTCCTAGCATCCACACTGGGTGAAAGTCCCGAGAGACTCGGCTTGGGGTCACTTGGCTACTGAGGGGTTGATGACGACCACTGTGGGCCTTGGCTCTGGGGCACTGAGGGGGCTGCGGGGGCTGCCGCAGGCCACCCTGAGGTTGCTTATTCTCCTGTCCTTCAAGACCTGATCAAGTGCCACCTCCCCAGAGAAGCACCTACTGTGTGCCAGGCTCTGCATGATCTCAGCAGTCCTCACACCATGCTGTGGGGTGAGCATTACTGTCTGCCTCCTGAGGCCCCTTGTTAACCCACTGAGCCACACTGTCCCAGCATCTGAGGGTCTGTTCTCCCCACTGAGCCATACTGTCCTAGTATCTGAGGGTCTGTTCTCCCCACTGAGCCATACTGTCCTAGTATCTGAGGGTCTGTTCTCCCCGTTGAGCCATACTGTCCTAGTATCTGAGGGTCTGCTCTCCCCACTGAGCATTTCAGTCTACACGTGTCTAGGGCAGGTCGGCAGAGTGCTGTCTCACTGCTAACTGCTTCTTTGTGTTAGGTTTGTCGCTTCTGCTAAGCTGAGCTCTGGACCTGCATGGTACCTGGCACACAGTATGTGCTCAATAAATACGTGTTGCATGAATGAATTGGCAGGGTCAGGCCTCATATCTCATTTCCTCTTATAAGCTCCAGAGTCCTTAGCATGATGAGTCTGGACACATGGCAAGCATCCAGTCCAAAAACAAAAAGCAAACCCCATTACTTTTGTGGATGGCTTTAGTTTGCATGGAATGATCTAAGTATATCTGCATAACAACATTGTTTCACTCAGGACAGCAGGGATTATAATCCCCCTTTACAGACGAGGAAACTGAGGCCCAGAGAGGTGCCATGACTTATCCAAGGTCAAGCAGCCAGGAAATTGTGGAACTGGAATTGCACTCTGGACCTGCCTGGCTTCTGCTTCTTAACAAGATCAAAGGGCCTCCAGTGCAATCATCAGGGAGGACAATGGGCTGTCCCAGTTGCTATGGAGACAGCAGAGGGTGAGTCTCATAGAGGACCGCTGAGGCCTGGCATCCCCTCTCTGGTTTACCACAGTCCCCACTGCTCCCTTTTGCCATCCTCATTCCTCAGACCGACTGCCATTTGCAGTTTATCATTCTACGTATGCTGTTGTTTTTCTTAGGCTACGGAAGGAAGTGAAATAATTCACTGGTACCTTTGCTTTTTATCAAAAGTAGATAAAGAGAGAGACAAGAAGAGTGTGAGCTCCATCAGGCAGGGATTTCTGCCTGTTGAGCTCACTGATGTAATTCAGTGCCTAGGACAGTCTCTGGCACATGGTCGGTGCTCAGCAGATATTTATTCACTGGCTGACTGACTGAATGGGCGGGGGAGGGCCTACTTCCCTGGAAATCTCTGCTTTACTCCTTTTTATTGATTCTTGCTGGCCTCTGGGGTATTTGTGTTTGCGACTCCGTGTCTGGGTCGTCTCTCTGGGGAGGTGGCAGTGGAACAGGGGCATCACCTTCCTCCGTCAGCGTGTGGCTTGCTGAGATTTCTTCGTCAGCATCGGTGACCACCACCGAGTAGGTGCCCAAATCCTCAAGGCCAGGTTCTTTCAGGATGATCTTGGACCTGCAGAGACAGGAGGACAGAGGCTCTGAGAGGGGCCGTGTGCCCCGGAGGCCTGGGAGCTGGGGAGTCTCGGTCAGCTTTGCAAGCCCTGCACCCCAGCCCAGACCCCGGCCAAGCCAGTAAGCAGCAGTGGCAGCCTCCTTACACCTCTTTGGGGTCCCCTGCCCAGGGCACGTCTGGCCTGCCACCTTCAGTGGTCCTCACTAGCCAGGCTCTCTGGAACAGTCTTCATACTGGCCACATCCCCCAGGCCTGCCTCTCTCCACAGGGCTCAAGTCATCAGCTTTGTCTCCCGCTGGACGGGGCCAAGGCCAGAGCTGCTGGAGGTGGAGGAGGGAGAGCTGGGGGCACTTGACATCCTAACCCCTCTTTTACTGATGAGGAAGCTGAGCCCAGAGAACTTGCGAGAGCAAGTCACTGGCACTCAGGCTAGAAACCAAGTCCTGAGCGTCTCCTCGGAGGCACACACATTCCTTACAGAAAAAGGATCTGCAAATGAATGGCACCGTTGCAGCCTCTCCAATGCGCTCTCCCTCACTTCTCCCCAGGCGGCAGTCAGCGTCCTTCATGGGAGACCAAGCAGCCCTCTCAAGCTCGTTATCTGGGGGTCCTGCCCGATGGTCTCACCCACGAGCTTCTGCCCACTCATCCGACAACGTCTGGGGCCTGTGGACGAGTCGTGCTGCCCGTCCGCTCACTTACTTGTTAACTTCCTCCTTGACCTTGACCCTCTGTGGGTCCGGCGGGCCCTTGTGGTCCTTGGACCACTGAAACTCCGAGGAGTCGGGGGCCTCGGGGGCTTCGAAAGCCAGGTAGATAAAGCCCTCATCATCCACACCGACCTCCATCTCCCGAGCATCTGCGGGCAGGATCCAATGGAGGGCAACAGACATTTAGAAACAATAAACCGGGTCAGGTCCCTCCCCTGCTTAACCCCTCCAGTGGCTGCCCATTGCTCTTGAATAAAATAATCAACCCCAGACTCCTTGCTGTGGCCTCCAAGGCCTCGTATGATCAGGCTCCTTCTCAGCTCAAATGTCACCTCCTCAGACTACTGAGGTTAAGGAAAAGCCCACCCCACCCTATCACCCTGTTTCACTTCCTTTATAGCACTTATCACTGACTTTTTCATCATTTACTTGTTTACTGTCCATTCGTCCTGCCCCTCCCCCGACCAGCGCAGGGACCTTGCTTTCTCATCGCTGCCAGGTCCCCAGTGCAGTGTGGGTGTCACCAAATACTTGCTGAATGAATGAATAATTAAAAGAATGGAAAAAGAACACACTTTATAGTGAGGAGAGCTGAGTGATTCCATCGTATACTAGCTGCGTGACCTGGCCATTTAACTTCTCTGAGCTACAGTAAAATCAGTTCTAAAGTGGGGACAGTGACGGCTCCCTCAGGGGCTTATTGGGAGGGCCAGACAGTGTAAGGACCCAGAGCAGCATCTGGCCTATGTGGTAGGAGCGGACCTCGGGAGGCGTGACGGCAAGGCAGGCAAAGCCACATGGCATATCTGAAATAAAGTTGGCTATACTTTTAAATATCCACGAAGAGTTGTATGAGTTTAAGAATGTGGCATATAAAGAATGGAAGACCCATCACATGGAAGGAAACCATATGTTCATATCTTGGGACCCTACAGAAATAAACGAGAGTGTGGACGGGAGAGGAACAGGCAGGAAGGAATGAGGGGCAGGAAGGTGTGGCGGGGTGAGGGCCCAGCAGGTTCTGTCCTCCTGCTGCAGACAAGCGCCCTCGCCCAGCCCCTACCTGGCTTGTCCTCCAGGAGTATGGGGTCAGTGGGCATGGACGGCTGCCCTGGGCCCGCTGAATTCACAGCCTGTACATGGAACACGTAGGTCTTCCCCGGCTGTAAGTCAGAAATCTGGGAGAAAGGAGGGGGAAACACTGAGCACCTAGGATGGCAAAGACCCACCCTGCAGCCCTGGCCACGGGCTGCAGGGGACCCCCAGGAGGGCCAGGCTGCCCTGGGGGTGGGGGCCAGGCTAGGGGCACATTGCTCTCCTGAGTTTCAGCTTCAGGTGAGCCTCTCCCCTGAGATTACCTCCCACGCCTGTGATGCCTGGAACTCCACCTGCTCGGAGCTTAATTCATCATCAGCCTCTCAACAAGAAAACCCTTTTGCTCTTCCTGTGCCCCCCGCCTCTCCTCCATCTGTCACCCTAGAAAGAAGCTTAGTGATCACCATCTTTGACACCTTTTTCTTGAGCCCTACACATCTAATCACCGAAGTTCCCATTTTATTTCCCTAACGTTTCTTGAATGTGGCCTATCTGTGTCCCAGCCACGCCTTTGACTGCAGCTTTATTTCTTCTCTCCTGGATTAGTCCAACAGTTTCCTAAATGGCGCCTCTGCCTCTCGACCGTTCTTCCCGGTCTATCTTCCCCTCTGCCAATGTTTCCAAGATGCCAGTCTGAGTACACTTAACTCTTTCAGTGGCCTTCAGGGTGAAGTTCAGATTTCGAGGCTTGGTACCTAAAGCCTTCCTCATCCGTCCATCCTGAGCCTTCTGTCCTCTTCTCTGTGCCCCCTTCACTCCCTGACTCCTCAGGGTGCCCCATGCATCACGTCGCTTCACACCTCCCTGCCTTTGCCCTTGCTGAGCCCTCTGCCTGGAACGCCCTCCCCTTCTCTTGGTCTAGCAACAACAGCTCGCCCTTGGCCCCTCAGCTTGGACAGATGGGACGAGGCCAGGAGAGGTCTCTTACCTTCCTCCTTGGAGCTCACAGAATCCCTCGGACCCTCCTTGATTGTACGACACACAGTATTGTAATTGCCTCTTCCCTAAGGACTGTGACTGTAGCTGTTTACATCTACAATCTAGTTCCAGATCTGGCACTAAGTAGGTGTCCAGAAGTGTTGAGTGAATGACTGAGTGAGTGAATGCCGGCCAACCATCCACATGCAGAAACGGTGCCAAGTCACCGAGGCTCCCCCACCCTGGGCCAGCCTGCCTGAGGAGCAGAGGGACCATCCATCCATCTTGCGTGGCTCTCTCGGGCCAGCTGTCCAGCACTGGCTGACTCTACTGTAGGGAGCTGGGCCCCGTGGAGGCGGAAACTGAACGATCTCAGAGCATTCCACGGGCTGAGGCTTCTCCTTCATCTGCTCTTAGAGAGCCTTAATGTTATTGTTCAAAAGAAATATCTTTATTTTTTTCTGATTATGAAAGAAATTCATGTTTGTTGGAGGAAATATTAAAGCAATAGAAAAGAATATAAAATGGAAGGGGTAAGGCCTCTCCTGGCAGCCCCATTCCCAGAGATGACCAGAACTGACACTTTTGTAAAAATCCATTTAGACTTGCAAATGCACGTAAACCATGCAGAAACGTGACATGTGCCATGTTCTGCTTGTTAGTATCTTCTTTCCACATTGTCTTGGGCCTCCCAAGCCTGCTTTCTTTCCTCTTGGTGCTAACAGAGTGCTAACGTCTGGTCTTGAAACCCACACACCCTCCTGCCTGCTGGTGAAAGATGCCTCAGGAAAATGAGGTGGAGAAAATACTCCCTCTCTCCCTAGAGCTGCAGAAGATAAAATCGAATACGCATCACAGAACTTTCCTTACAGACTTTGCTTAAACAAAGAAGGCTTGTGAGACACGCTGGCTTCAGAGATGGATGCTGTGAAGTCTGTGATCCTGATGGATTGTCTGTTAGTCATTTGTGTCTGCTAAGAATGCTTCAATGGACACCTTTGTTTTCTGACATGACAAATATGTGTGAGATGTCTTTGTGATGTCAGGAGAGCATTGTTTGCGCTTTCCCTTTGACACGAGTGCAAGTGAAAACAACCACCACAGGTGAATACAACCAATGATTCTGCTAGATTTCTTATTTATCCAAAGAGTTTAGAGTTTGCGTCTCATTTAAATGAAGAAACGCGTATATGCCTCTATGTTCATTAATATACAATATGATATACATGTTCTAAATGTTATCTAACATATAAATATCCTGCTCGGTATTGTGCTTTTTTTTCTTAGCCACATATGGTGGATATGTTTTTATGTCACGACATACATGTAGCTCTACCTCATTCTTTCTTTTTAAAAATTTTTAAATTTTTATTTTTTTAGCTCTACCTCATTCTTTATATTATTGCCACTCCTTCAGCTACCGTAGTCTTTACACTCACTGACACTGAGTCCACATTAAGGGTACACTGTGACTTATTTAAGCAAACCCCCTACTGATGGACATTTAAGTTGTTTCCAAATTTTGCCTTTATAAACAGCGCTACAACGAGCATCACTGTCCTTAGGTCTTTGCACGCTTGACTAATTATTTCTCCACAGTTCAATCCTAGAAGCAGAATTCCTAGCTCAAGGGATGTGCATATCCAAACGCTAATATACCTTGCTGATTACAAGTGAGGTTTTAGGGAGGAGTTCTGCGCAGCACTGAGCAGGTTAAGACCAAGTGCCGGCCAGACCTACTACCGACTCGACTCGCTGCGTGACCCTGGCTAAGCCACTCCCCCTCTCTGGTCCTCTGCTGCCATTAAGTGAGGGTAGTGATCTCTGAGGGTGGTTCCAGCTTTGATGTTCTGTAGTAGTCCTGCCACATCCTGCGGCAGGGAAGGCTTAGGGCGGGTCAGAGGATGAAGGGGCAGGGACTCACCCTCAGGTGGGTGCCAGAGATGGGGTCTGGAGTGACCGGCTTCCATTGCTCAGAGCCTTCCTCCTGGACACCGATGCAGTAGCCTGTGACCGGTCCAGCCCCTTGGTACAGTGGGGGCTCCCACGTCAGCATCAGGGAGGTGGCCCGCACTTCAAACACCCGCACGCCATACGGGGGCCCTGTGGGAAGGGAGGGCAGAGAAGGAGATGGATATCCAAATGGCCAGCCAGCCAGTCAGGCAGAGGGCGGGTGGCGAGTCAGCAAGCTGGTCAATCTTTCAGTCCCAGCCAGGCCTGGAAGTGCCTGCTCTGGACATGGTGGGGACCCGGCCGGCCTTGGCTTCATGGCAAAGCTTGGTCTGTGTCTGAAATAGAGTTAACTCTTCAAAGCGTGCTCAGTGTCACTTCCTCTGGGAAACATCCTTGACCCTTCCCATCCCTGTCCCAGACAGCATTAATCTTTCTAATCTCTTTGCCATTTCAGGGTTTAATGTAGAAGGTCAGGGTGTGGACTCCAGAGTCAGATCACCGGGGTTCCTGTCCCAGTGAACACCCTTTTTCAGGCTCTGAGGACTCTGGGCAAGTTACTTAGCCTCTATGTTCCCGTCTCCTCGTCGGTAACATGGGGATAATAATAGTTCTTATAAGATAGTGCTGTCGTGAGCATTAATGACATAACTTATGGAAAGTGTCAATACGTAGTAAGTACCCAACAAATATCAGTTGTTTATAACTGTCATTGTCTAAAGCGTCACGCATAGTGATTATCTGCCATTCAGGTTAGGGGTTTTGTGCAGAAAACAGAACTGAGCTGAACAGAATGATGGAAGGTTGTCACCCTTCCTTCCTAAGGGGGAGATGAAGGACTACTCTGTGAGAAGGCTGGTGGCGCTGCGGGAGTGGTGCAGAGGGTAACCAACCTGCCTTGTTTGTCCAGGATTGGGACACAGGGCTTGCAGTGGCAATACTGGGAAAGCCCTGGGCAAACTGCGACGAGTTGATCACCTAGCAGGGTCCCTTTGGGGTTTGAGATTGGTCTGTGTTGAGAATCGGAGCTCAGATGCGGTGTTGAGCTAGAGGATAATTTGGATGGGGGTACAGGGCCAGTCAATGGCCAAGGTCAGGGCTCTTGACTTGGCAGAGTTAAGACTGTGTCAGAGGTTACGGGGGGCAGGGGTCTGGGGTTTGAGACCAACAGAGCAAGCTTGAATGCACAGCGAGCCCGGCCGGTAGCGGTCATCTTGTTTGTTAGTTTGGGGGAGGGGAGGGGAGGGCAGGTGCTGGGCTTCGGCACCTCCCAGCCGCTCACCTGGCTGAGGCATCGTCCACTTTTTGCACTCAAACAGGCTGCTGGGTGCCGACAGCTCTCCAACACCAGCCCAGTTTACTGCCCGGGCACGGAACTCATAGAAGTGGCCTTCATGAAGGTCACTGACCTTGAAGGGCAAAAACACAGGCCGTGAAGGGCCGAGGCTGGGGAGGCAGGGGACGAGGTTCACAGCAGGAGGCCTATAGGAGCTTCGCATAAGATTGGTCTGCACCTGACAATCAGCTGGATTGTCGAGGCAACAGACCTGAGGCCTCTCTCAGCCTCAGGACCTCCAACCCTGACCCCCCCCCCCGCTCTCCACCCACACAAATCAGGACACCAGGCCAGGGGCCGCGTTCCAGCCTCACCTTGCACATCTGGGTGGGGATGGGCTGCTGGTTGACCGAGTGCCAGTCCAGTTGCCCTGAGTCGTGTTGGTCCAGGAAATAGCCCAGGATCTTGCCTCCTCCACGCTGCTTAGGGGCTTTCCACCCAATGACCATATCATTTTCCCCACAGCTCAGGAGGGCGAAGTCATATGGAACAGATGGTGTAGCTACGGGGAGGCAAGGGGGTGAGGGCCACTGCCCCCGAGGGGCGGCTGGACTGGGCAGTGGGGCCCGAGGGAGGCAGCGAGCCTCCCCCAGTGGGTGCCCACCCTGCTCTGGGGCATGGACTTAGCTAGTAGTGTCCACGGGTAATGCTGACTCAGCTACGTGCAGGGCACCTGGGCCTCCGAGCTGGTCAGACTTCACCCCATGGCCTCAGGCCATTGCAACTTCCTCCCCAAAGGAAGGGGTGGTCGGGGTCAGCACCAGATCCCCTGAGAAGGCTTCTGCCCCACGGCCTCTGGAGTTGGACCCTCCAAGCGGTGGTCGATAAGCCCCCTGCTCTCTGCTCAGCCCAGGTCTGTCCCCAGAGGTGTGCAGGCTGCACCTGCCCCTTGGACTTACCCAGAGCCTGCTTGACCTTGATGGGTTCGGTGGCGGCTGAGCTCTCCCCAACTCCAGCCTCGCTGACTGACCTGATACAAAACTCATACTCCTTCCCTGTCCTCAGCCCGGGAACTGTAAACCTGGGAGAGAAATGTACAGCCTTCAGGAAAGGCCAAACCAGCAGCATGGAGACATTCCTGACCTTTCTAGAACAACCTTGTGGGGATAAGTGGCCACCAGCGTGGTAGGATTTGAGGCCTCAGTTCTTTTTTTTTTTTTTTTTTTTTTTTTGCGGTACGAGGGCCTCTCACTGTTGTGGCCTCTCCCGTTGCGGAGCACAGGCTCCGGACGCACAGGCTCAGAGGCCATGGCTCACGGGCCCGGCCGCCCCGCGGCATGTGGGATCTTCCCGAACCGGGGCACGAACCCGTGTCCCCGGCATCGGCAGGCGGACTCTCAACCACTGCGCCACCAGGGAAGCCCCGTGGCCTCAGTTCTTGCCTAAAGACCTTGCCCCTGCCCCCAGAGTGATGCCTGCCCCCTGGAGCATGAGGTCCTTAAGGATTTAAAGGATGTAGCTTCCAGAGCCCATCATTAAGATGCGAATATGCTGGGAAAGTTAATAGTTGAAGGCCCAGGTAGCCAACCCCTAAACTGAGCAACCTGGTACATCTCTAGGACTTTGGGCCTCGTCCTGGAAACACAGCATCTGGCTCTTCTTATCTGTACGGATGCTGTGACTAAAGCACAGAGTCCTTTTAAAGACCTCTGAATTATCAGCCAGAGACATACAAGGACACTCTGGCTTAGAGAAAAATGTCCTCCCATCCTGCCTCTTCTTGATGAGACCCAAATTGTGAACCTCTTTTTTCCCTTTTCGCTTATCAACATTTTCCTGTAGCAAATCTTGTTCTACAGGGAACTTCCCTCGGCCAGTTGACCCCGAGGAGTTGAATGTTGGAAAGTCAGAGGGGCCTTTATGGATCAAACCACCCAGTTTCTTCATTTTACAAGTAGGGAAGGGCTCCCCCAGAACAAGTGGTGTGAGCCAAGAGCGCACAGCCAGTTAGGAACACAACCTGGACCGAGCCCGGGTCTCCTGAATCCCAGCGCAGTGCCTGCCCATTCAGTATTCATTCATTCAGGTCTTTTTTGAGCATCTCCTGTGAGCCAGGTTCTAAGGAGCTTGCGGAACGGTGGTGGACCAGACCCTACGTCCCAGCTGAGCTCCCTTCACACCATCACCCCAGGCAGCACTCCTGAGCAGCAGTGTTTAGCTTCTTTCCAGCCCTGACCCATGTAACCGATGACATGCACACATGTGACGAGGTCTCTGGATATACCAGAGGACCACACCACACCCCACGTGTGACACGTTCTTTCGACATGCCACTTTCATCACGTGACTCTCCCTCAGCCCCTGTCATCCCCTTCAGGGATGCACATCTGAATGCAAGTCAGGGGAGAGATGTCATCCTAGGGATAACCTGGACTCCGAGCTCATCTGTCCAAAACCCGATTATTCTCCAACTGGAGAACTTTAGCAGTGACAAATCATGAGTGACCGTGAGGCACCGTGTGCCAGAGGGGTACCAGGTCCTGTCCCCTTTTCTGGGTGAGATAATCTTGGGGCTCGCAGCCCAGGGCGAGGGGAGCCCACAGGTGTGCTCTGGGCCCAGCCGGTCATCTGATGGAAAGGGAAGGGGGGTGGGTGTCACCACCTGAGCCCCTGCCCCCACAGAGCCTCAAAACGGAGAGAAGTCATGAGTCCAGAAGCCTCGAGGCTTCTGCCTGCAAGGACCAGGGCCACCGAGTGAGGAGGGAGACTCAGAGGGGAGTGGGAGTGGGATAGGCAAGAGCACAGGAGTCTGAGCCGAGCTTCAGAGAGGGCGAGTCTCTGTGCAGGGGTGCCCGGCGAGTGAGGGGCGGGTGTGGAGCCTGAACCCCTGCCGCCCTGGCTGCACTCTCTGCCTCTCTGTCTCTAAGCTCCTGGAAGGACAAGACCTAGCCAGTCACCGCTACCTGCAAACAGCACGCTCCTAGTGAGTGCTTGCTGAAAAAGAGGCTGTCTGGGTCAAGTCCTCTTACTAGCTAAGTGAGCTTTGGCAAAACTCCTTAACTGCTCTGTGCCTCGGTTTCTTCATCTGTACAATGATAATAGAAATAATAGTCCTAAGTTCATAGTATTGCAGCCAGAACTAAATGACCTAATATAGGAAAAGAACAGCGCCCAACGCCCAACCGTACCGTGAATGGCAGCCTTCGTTATTATTACGGCCCTGCCCTAGTGCAGGAAGGGGGTGGCGGCAAACTCACCTGTTGCCCTGGATGGGTTTGTTGTTAACTGTTTTCCACTCGGGTGATCCTGCCTCCCGGGAGTAGATGTAATAACCCAGGAGCTCTGGGCTGTCTTTCACAGGATCCCAGGTCAGGGAGACAGAGGTCTGTGTGTCTCGGAAAGCTTGAACTTGAGTTGGAGGAACGAGAGTGGCTAAAAATCAGAAGTGTGGACTGAGTGAAGATGCTG
>RJWK010050803.1:0-16159 GCA_004363435.1 Platanista minor | reverse complement strand
TATATATGTGCCACAACTTCTTTATCCATTTGTCTGTCAAGGGACACTTAGGTTGCTTCCATGTCCTGGCTATTGTAAATATTGCTACAATATCGAAGAAACAAGCAACCTGATCCAAAAATGGGCAGACGATCTAAATATACATTTCTCCAAAGAAGACATACAGATTGCCAACAAGCACATGAAAGGATGCTCAACATCACTAATCATTAGAGAAATGCAAATAAAAACTACCATGAGGTATCATCTCACACCGATCAGAATGGCCATCATCAAAAAATCTACAGACACTAAATGCTGGAGAGGGTGTGGAGAAAAGGGAACACTCTTGCACTGTTGGTGGGAACGTAAATTGATACAGCCACTATGGAGAACAGTATGGAGGTTCCTTGAAAAACTATGAATACAAGTACCATACGACCCAGCAATCCCACTACTGGGCATATACCTTGAGAAAACCATAATTCAAAAAGAGTCATGTACCACAATGTTCAATGGCTATCTATTTTATATATAGTAGAGTGTATGTGTTAACATCAACCTCCTAATTTATCCCTCCCTCCCTTCCCCTTTGGTAACCATAAGTTGTTTTGTTTTGTTTTTTTTCCTGTGTCTGTGGGTCTATTTCTGTTTCGTAAATAACATCATTTGTATCATATTTTTTAAAGATTCCACACATAAGCAGTATCATATGACATTTGTCTTTCTCTGTCTGGCTTACTTCACTTACTATGATAATCTCTAGGTTCATCCATGTTGCTGCAAATGGCCTTATCTCATTCTTTTTTATAGCTGAGTAATATTCCATTGTGTATTTATACCACATCAACTCCACCTTTATGATGTTGGATACTGTCTGCCTTGGATTTCTAGCCTAGGGAGCAAACAGAGCAAAGGACTGTACACATCAACCACAGTGTGTATTCAGTGTTTTGGGACTGAATATGTAGTATTTTGTATATATGTGCAGTGTAAATTTTGTACTTTAATTTTTTATTTGAGGTACAATTTACATAAAGATAAATACAACTCTCATAAATACATGGTTTACTAAACCTTCATTTGATTGAACTCATTCACGTACCCAGCCCCCGGATCAAGAACATAAACTTAGCAGTGCCCCAGAAGCCCACCTGTGCTCATCTTCTTGTCCCTCCTCTCCTCAGAAGGGCATTCACCCTTGTGATTTCAATTAGTTTGGTTCATTTTATCTATTTTGTTACTTTACATAATGAAACCTTAGTATATACTGTTTTGTGTCTAGATTCCATCATTCATCTTTTGTGAGATTCACCCATATATATATATATATATTTTATTTTATTTTTTTTTTTTTTCCTGTTGAAGAACATTTGGGTAAATTTCAGCACAAGGCTACTGCAAATAGTGCTGCTCTGAACATCCTAGTATATAACTTTTGGTGAGCATCCGTATACATTTCTGTTGGGTATACTTATTAAGCATAGGGTTACTGGACACAGAATATATGTGTGTTCAGTAGTTACTGCTGTACACTTTTCCAAAATAGTTAGCCAACCGGCAACTACAGCTCCAGTGTGTAGAGTTCCAGATGCCTCCATATCCTTGACAGACACTTGGCATTTGCTGTAATTTAAAAATGCTTACAGGGCCTCCCTGGTGGCGCAGTGGTTAAGAATCCACCTGTCAATGCAGGGGGGCACAGGCTCGAGCCCTGGTCCGGGAAGATCCCACGTGCCGTGGAGCAACGAAGCCCGTGTGCCACAACTACTGAGCCTGCGCTCTAGAGCCCACGAGCCGCAACTAGTGAGCCTGCACCCCTAGAGCCCACGTTCCTCAACAAGAGAAGCCACCGCAGTGAGAAGCCCATGCACCGCAACGAAGAGTAGCTCCCGTTCGCCGCAACTAGAGAAAACCCGCCTGCAGCAACGAAGACCCAGTGCAGCCCCAAAATAATAATAATAATAATAATAAAATACATTTATAAAAAATATGTTTACTATCCTGGTGTTCTGTTGTATCTTGTGGTTTTAGTTTTCACCATGAAGTTGAGCATTTTTTCATGCTTATTGGCCATTTATGTATCCTGTTTACTGAAGTGTCAGTTCAAGAATTGGGCCCGTTGTCTGTCTTTTTCTAATTGATTTATAGGATTTCTTTGTATATTCTGGATATGAGTACTTTCTTAATTATGCTTTCTTAATTGGCTTATGTTTTTCTTTTACTAACAGAGGTTAATAATTATATTCAGTCAGATTATTATTTACTTTCCTTTTATTAAAAGTAGTATTTTTTTTGTATCCAGCTTAAGAAATATTTTACTGTGCCAAGGCCACAAAGATGCTTTCATGTACTTTGTATAAAAGGCTTTACCATATTGCCTATAATATTTATATGCACAGTTCTTCTGGAATTGATTTTTGGTTTGGTATGTGGTATCCAGTTGTCTCAACATTATTTATTAATATAATCCTTTCTTTACTACCAAGGAGTGTTATCTTTATCATAAATCAGATGACTGTATGCATGTCGATATGTTGTTTTTAGAATCTCATTTCTGTTCCACGGTCACTTTTATGTACCACTGACATAGTTTCTTATTAACTAATAGTTTTTTATTAGCTCTGGATATCTGGTAATGAATAAACGCTAGTTATATTTTCCTTCAAGATTGTCTTGGCTTGTTTTGTTTTCATATAAAGTTTAGATTAGCTCTTCAATTTTTTCAAACAACAACAACAGATATCTGGCATTTTAAAAGGTTTTGCTTTAAGCACTAATTTGAAGAGAATTGTCACTTTTATAATACTGAGACTCCCAAAGACATGAGAACACCTTTCTAATATATTTAGCTGTTTAGTTTCTCTCAATAGTGTTTTTTAAAATTTTATTTATTTTATGTATTTATTATTTTTTGGCTGTGTTTGGACTTCGTTGCTGCGTGCAGGCTTTCTCTAGTTGCAGCAAGCGGGGGCCACTCTTCGTTGTGGTGCATGGGCTTCTCACTGCGGTGTCTTCTCTTGTTGCGGAGCCCGGGCTCTAGTTTCACGGGCTTCAGTAGTTGTGGCTCGTGGGCTCAGTGGTTGTGGCTCGCGGGCTCCAGAGCGCAGGCTCAGTAGTTGTGGCGCACGGGCTTAGTTGCTCCGTGGCATGTGGGATCTTCCCAGACCAGGGCTCGAACCCGTGTCCCTTGCATTGGCAGGTAGATTCTTAACCACTGTGCCACCAAGGGAGCCCTCAATAGTATTTTATCCTTTTCTATTTCTATTTAAGACATCTTAAATATCTTTCATTTTTTTCTTAGATACTTGATATTTATTACTGATGTAAATGGTATATTATATCTTTATAAACTTTGAATTTTCTGTTTGTGGAAGACGATAAGAATGATGTGTGTGACTGTTTTTTGTACATCAACTGTACAACAAATCATGGAATTGGATTTGCTCGTACTCTGCAAAGGCTTTTACCATCTATGTCTACAGACTGAAAAAAAAAAAAAACACACCAAAAAACAAAAAACCCAGAGAAACAAAAACAAGCAAACAAACAAAACAAACCATAAACAAGTTACCACCTTTTATGAGACCAGCATGCCCTTGATATGAAAATCCAATAATGACATTACAAGAAAGTAATCTGTCTCACAGATATAGATGGTAAGATGGTAAGTTTGGTGTTATTTCAACCTTATATGTTTAGAATAATTCACCAGTGAAAACTTCTCGGCTTGATATTTTCTTTGTAGGAGCGTCTTTTGATGACGAATTCAGTTTAAGGGCTATAGAACTGTTTAGATTTTCTTTTTCTTCTTCTGCCATGTCTGTTACATTGGATACTTGAAGGAATTCTTGAATTTCATGCAGAATGTTTAATTTACTGACATAAAGTTGTTCACATAATCCTCTAATTTTTATTCCTTACACTATTAATTCATATTTCTTTTCTCTTAGAGTTTTTTAAAGCCTACTGATTTTATTAATCTTTAAAAGGGAGAAAATTAATTCTTGGTTGATTTTCATATTTTTTGTCTTTTTAAATATCAAATCCCCCAATTTATTATTTTCTTTTACTTAGTTTCTTTTACTTATTCTTTGTTCATTTGCTGATGTTTTCTTAGCTACCTAAAGAGGAAATGTAGATCATTGATTTTAAGCCTTTTTTTTTTTAAATATAAGCATTTAAAGCCATGAATGTCCTTCTTAGGAATGCTTTACCATTTAGTATTGAATCATTTATTATTGTACATTTAAAAATATTTTTAATATATTTAAAGGATTAATATAGTCTAATTTCTAGTATATGCTTTGCTCGTGGTACAAGAAAGGCAAGGTATTAGTTTTATTCCAAACGGGTGTGGTTTAAGTTAGATAAAATATCTGAAGAAGCCTTTCTCCCATACACAATACAAGAATTTTTTTCTCTTCCTGCCAAAAAGTTTCTCTTGTCAAATGTCTTCTGTTCAGTAGTGAAACACATCCTTAATCCTAATTTAAAGATGTCTTACCTTTTCAAACACTTTACTCTTCAGTTTCTTTTCCTGTTTACAACCACTGTTTCCATTAGTTCATCTCTGGCCCTAGACTTTATTCTATCAAATCTGAATTTTGATTGTTTTATTCCCCAAAATTATTTACACTAACCTCAGAAAGGACTACTCCCTCTATTTTCTGTTACTAATTTAATTTTTCTTTTGGTTTTTAACACTTTGTCATCCTTTGAGCTGAATCAACTTTAAAGACATCTTCTTTTCAATGTGCCTAGGTACTCGACAAGTTAGAGTTGAAAAGGCTTTGTTTGATATTCCACTGAAAGAGAGATTGTGGATTAATGAGAAATTGAATGCCTTGAAGGTTCAAGCTGAAGGGACAATGAGACAATATGTTGCTCAGAATCCTAGGATTTAGAGAAAAAGGTAGAGTCAGCGGATAAATGGAGCTGTGTTGAAATGGCTGGACGGCTCATTCCTAGAAAATCCATAAAAGCAAATTCAGGAAAGAGGGCCAAGGAAGACCCAGAACGTGCTGTTCGGAAACAGAGGGGGTTAGTTCGGAAGAGCCTAGTGAGATGAGCTATGCCTAGAGCACAGGTGAGGCTAGTCAGGGATATTCTGAGCGTGGAAACTGAGGCATCAAGTGGGTGTTGGAGTTCAGGCAGCTCCAGAGAATTCAGTCTAAAGCTAAATAGTTAGGGCTGAAACCCTGAGAGAAAAATCCTCTAAGGAGCCCAGAGCACATAAATAGTTCCCCTGAAGGTGGAACAGGGAGTAATAGGCAGAAAAGCACCCTGAGGCTTGGAGAGCTGGGGATAAATCTGTAAATGGAAGAAGGAAAAACTGACTGTTCCCAGGATAAACAGGATACATCTTTTAAAATGTGCCAAGATATCTATGCAGTGTGGTGTCTTATCAATCGTGTACCTTCCTTGAATGCCATGTTCTAGATTCATAATTGCAAAGGCAGTTCTGCATTCCTACCTGTTGTACTTTACCTAGGTGAGAATACCCTACACCATCCCTAGGAGCCTGCTTTACTGTGAAACATGGCACTGGGAAATACGGACGTTTATAAGGGTGCCTCTTCTATTGCCGAACACCTCAAATTATTAGAAAATTCTTCATTCTTTTGGTCTCGTATTTGCCTTTCAATGATTATTACCTGTCGGCTCTGGTTCTTCCTTAGGAGACAACACAAACCACATTTTTATGGTAGCCCTCCAAATTCACAAGTTTTTTTCTTAATGGCTATTTTCTCTGTCAGTGAAAATATCTCAGTTTTCATTAACTATTTATGTGACATGGTTTTTAGAATCCTCAGCATTTTAATTGCCTTCCTCCTGGAAGTCTTCAGCTGTCAGTTTCCTTAAAATGATTCAGGTGGATGTTTTTTTAATGGCCTTTCACATTGCATATGAAAGATGCTTATCATAGTAAATGAGCAGGAAATGAATATGTGAACAGGAAACAGTGCCATAAAGCTGGTCTGCCTAGTGCAAAATATGAACAGTAGCCTTAAAACTGCCTTTCTCTTTATTCCAACTAAAGCTACGTTTAGCTTTTGTTGATGCTTATTTTTTACGTTCACCTTCAAGCGGTTTTGTATCACTGTTCTATATCACAGTTAAAATGCATTCAGATCTTTCTTCACAAGAATCACTGCAGTCTCAGGAATGTTTTGCCTATATTTGTTTAATTGATTTTTTAACCCTAGAATGAGGGTTAAAATTCAAATTCCATTCAAATTCCATTTTGTTAGCTTTGGTGTAGTGAACCAGGGAAAGAATTTTAAATCTTGATTTTTTTTTTTAATGTGATCTTCACAGTTGTAAAACAAATTTTCTGTGCCTTTTGCTAAGTCATTGATTTAAAGTGTTGCCTAGGCTTATGTTATATCTTTGGAAATATCCATATAAGACGATGACAATCCAGTAATCACAATTTGAGTTTAACTGCTTAGTAAACAGTAAGTTACCTAATTCCCAGCTTCACATGTTCTCTACAAGAATAGGCTTAGATGACCTGTCAAAACCCCAGGTGAAATCAAGGTAATCTATGGCAGTCCCCTGATAAGCCAACCAACCAATCATATCCTTAAAGTAACTGATGTTAGTTTTGTAGCACTTACTGGCTCCTAGTGCGTGTATCATTTTTATTTTGTATGTTCAAAGTATTTGGTTTTCAGCTTTTTTCTCACTGTCCTATAGTTTAATGATTGTTTTCAAATTTTGTGTATGTAAATAAGGAAAAGATAATATGTGAGAAAAATTGGTTTACCCATTTCTAATCTTTTGCTTCTAATAGCCATTATTTAAATATTTCTAGTTGCAACTATAAGATCATAGCATTTGCTTTTTATACGTTTTTGGGATTGGTTCACTGAGGCCTAAAATCTTGAACTCATTTGAAAATATTAGAGCAAATATTAGCATCCCTAGACCAATTTAGTCCATATATTACCTCCTGTTTGCAAGGGACGTTCTCATTGCTAGAAAAAAGAGAGAAAGAAACATAAAATAGATTTATCTTTACACAAATTGCCATGCACAGTTCCATCTTCTGACTATGGCTGGGAGGGATATTGCTAGAGAAGAAATGAAAGGAAAAGAAATAATTGCCTAAGGTTTTAAAGGGAGAATCATTTATTGTTGATGGCTAAAGAAATAAGACTCAGCGGGAGTACACCTTAGCTTGAGAATCAGCCATTTCTTTGTGCTTTTCTCTAAATAATGTCTTTCCTCTATTTCAGAGTTTAAGCACTGCTGGATAAACAAAATTTTCCTAAAATACTGTCATCAAGCAATTGTAACTTTAGCAATCTTCCTAAAATTCATGTGCATCAAGAAATGGTGAATTTTGTGTTTATTAGTTGAACTTTATATGTTTCCTTTCATTGACTTTAACACCTTACAATGATACATAACCGGTCTTTAATTAAACTTGCAAAAGGAGGGAGAGCATGGAATCCAAAATTTTTGCTGGTCAAAAAAATTTTTAGATATCTTAAAATGGTAGGAGGAAAAACAAATCAATATTTAGAGTTTTGTTCGGATATAATGGCTTAGAACCGCGCTGTTGGTTCACATACCTTAGGGAAGAGCCAAGTGTGAGGAAGTTCTGAGCACAGTTCTAAATAGAGTTGTACAGTTTCCATTTATTATTTTCCTGCTGTGATTAGATAATTAGTAAGGTACTTTGTGTTTAGGTGAATTTTCATTAGAAAAACAGTAGAATTAAGTTGAAATGGAAAAAGTGCTACTCACTTCTTCTCTTCTTTAATGTGTTGATTTCTCCATGGGAATCTCAAAGGATCTTCAGAAGCTCAGCATGCATGCTCACATAATTTCACCTTTATTTCTTATAATTAAATCTAAACACATATTGAAATCAAGGCTATCTCACTATCTTAAGGGTATTCCTAGCAATTACAAATGAACATGATCAATTTTAATAAACTGAAAAGGATACCCATGGTCATTCATGAATTCAGTGTGTAATAATAGTAAGTGCATAATCCCTCAGAAGAAAAGGGCAAATTTGCTTCTCACTCAGAGGTAACACTTGATCTCCGTGGCACAAACATGATTTTCCAGTGAAATTAATTATGTCAGTGAAAGGGCAGTTTGTAAATACTCTTTAACTGCTAGTAGTCTACACAAAATGGGAGATGGAAAAGAAGTTTATTCTTTCTTTTGAGTTCCTGTTTAAAAAAAATTTGCAATTGAGTTGGAGAGATAGTCATATGCAGGAAAATTTTTAAAAATGAGAGAAAGAAAAGGGGGCTGAATTTGATGTATAAATAATACACGTAAGTAGTATTAAGCGAAACGATTAGCAAAAGGTAGGGTTGGCACAGAAGACGTGCTTAACAAGTTTATGTGAATGATGGAATGGGTTAATGGTTCTTTAAAGGAGGAACCATGAAGATTATGGCCACCAGAAAATAACTATAGAATAAGAACAGCTGAAGATGGAACACTAGCGTGTTTGATAAATGAAGCTCTGGACGGTGCTTTGTGGAGAGTAACGGGTATCCCAGATTTGGAGGAGAATCAAGGACAGAGTTCAGGGCAGGACGAAGCACACATAAAAGGCAGAACCACTCCTGTTCTGACCTGGGTCTCGAGGGGAGAATTAGTTACATTCCTGAAATTATAATGCTGTAACCAGACTGTGTCATTTTTAAATGGTACTGAATTTTGCTAATGTTATTTCTAGTTCGCTTTTGTGTTTGAACATAAAGTAGTCTAGGTCAGACTGAACGTGAAAGAAAATACTGGGGTTTTGGGGTTTTTTTCCCTCCATTATCTCTTTAAACTACCCCTGCTATGACATACTAATGAGGTAAAAGTATGTGAAAACGCTAGACTACCATTAGGACACATTTTTAATGAACGTGATGAATATACATTTTTTTATACCTTTACTGTGACTAGGAGCTGAAAATATGCTCAGGTTGTAAATCATACATATTTTTAAACTTTTCCATCCATATTTTCTGATATTCTAAACAACGCAAGTATTACAATTAGAAAATATTTATATAATTTCACAATATTTAAAATTAAAATCCCTTAGCATCACACGAGAGTAGAAAGTGGACATTTTCTAGTTATGTATTCCCTCTCATAAATCCCCAGATACTCCAATTCTTCAAAACATATAAATTTACCCAAAAGTGTAGTAACAAAAGTTTAAAATGTAAGTGATCCGTTTGTCTTCTAAAAATATGCTATATATTCATCTCGAAAATTATTAAAATAAATTCTCCACCAAAATAAACTGTATAAAATGTACATGTTTACTGTTACAACATGAACCAAAAACTTAAGATATTGACAAGTTTTTGTTTTTGAAACCACTTCACCAGAGGCACTGTGTTCATAGTGATTGAAACAAAGTAAACGAGATACTCTTAGATCATTCATCAGCAAGTATGTATTGGCTGCATACTCAGGAGGCACTGGGATTTGGTTCAAGCTCACTTGAGCTAAGTGACTCATCGCAGATACACCAGCCTTATTATTCAAAAATATCTCAGTGAGGTTAAAAAAAAAAAAAAAGCCATAAATATAGACCTTGAATTTTTTTATGACACTCCTGTTGAATCTACAGATGGATTAAATAGATTTAATTACATGGTTGTGTTCTTCGTGTTAAAGAACAAATTTCAACTGAGTAAATTTGAAAGGTCATATTGGCCTCATTCAGTAATTCCTGCCTTGGGCAACCAATCTGGCAGATAGAAAGGAGCTCCAAAGGGTTGTGTAATTCAGGAGGGTTTTATAGAGCAAAGTGAGCGGCAGCAAGGAAGTTATCCCGAGCATGTGCTGGTTAGTCCGAGCAGGGTCACTTCCCTTATATGGAGCAGAGGGAATTCTGGGAGCAGGTCAGGTAGCTTGTGCTGAGCAGGCGAGTGCTGATTGGCTGTCCCAGGCCCTCCTCTTCTGAGAGGGCAGAGCGTAGAAAGTTAGTTAAGTTTTGCTGACATAGAGCTTAGCATGAGTGACTTTATCTCGGGCCTAATCTCATTTCTTGAACACTCCAAAGAGATATATAATTCAGAATGATTAAATCAAAAGTGATTTTTTTAAGAAATGAATATTGGGTTTATATTCTAGGAGGTTAAAAATAATAGGAGACCCCATCTTTTTTGTCACTTCATATTAGTACCAATAATAAACAAAAGGTTGATGGGAAAAAGGCTAATGCTATATTCAGTGTCCTGTCAAGCCACAGAAGACAATTGACAGCCATTTGCTTGAATAATCTTCACATTCTCCCCGTTTGGGTCAGATATGATAGGTAGCATAAGATTTCATTTTACCAATGTGGACTGCGGAAGCAGCGGACAAAAATGTACCAAAAAAAAAAAAAAAATGGAATTTACGCAGAAGTGCAAATGTCTATCTCTTCGGGAAACCTGCTGTATTTTTCTGTGCCTGGCTTTACTCTCATTGTAACATGAGGGTAATATTTCCCCCACTCCCTCATTGAGGGTTGTTTTGAATAATACTGGGTAATGCACTTGGAATAATACTGGGTACTCAGTAACTATGAGCCACTTTTCTGTGTTGTACAAAAGTAACAGGGATGCAGATGGTCAGGACAGGTTCACTAACAAGGCAGGCTTTTCATTTCTGCTTTATCTGCTACGTCAACTGATGTTATTCCAGACATGAGTGAACCTGCAATGTTTTAACATGCAAATAAATAATAAAGAAACAGAACACTCGCTGGAGACACAGTCCTCCTAAAACATCCCAGTCGGCAAATGAGAAGTTAATGACAATAAAGAATTCATTCTATGTTGTCTGGCGAGTTGTGTTGACAAGCATGTCTCTTCTCCCTGTAACTTGGTGGGATGCCCTAAACCAAGAGAGTAAACTGTCTCCCAGTCCAAGGGCCAATTAATGAAGTGATATCCTTAGCTAGAGAGAGAGGAGGTGAAGCAAAGCAGTCTGTTGGCATGAGGTATTGGCAATGACTGGTGATGTGTCACTGTAAACAGAGCTGGTCCTAGATGGTCTCACCCAAATGTATGATTTTACATGGTTACAGACATCTTTTCTTCTCTCCTAGGAACCTTGTAACTTTCTAGCCAGTACATCACTTTGGGGTATTTGTGCCACCAGGATGGTTTGGTGTGGCCGGAGTGAGATTTAAATGGGGGTAAACAGGTAGTACAATGAGATGATGCTATAGAATTAGGCAAGTGTCCAAACTCATAGAGTCTGCAGGCTAGGAATAGATTTTTTTATTTCTCTTAAGCACAGAGTGACGTATGGAGAGATCTACAGAGGGAATAAACATGCTATAATTCAAAACAAGAAGGAAGGAAAAGATGACACTGCAAATATACTCTTTACAAAAAGCATGAGCTTATGAGAGAAAATAGAGGGGTTCAATATAATAAAGAAACACAATAATTTCTTCTGCCTTGGAGAAGAAAGTAAGGGGTCGGTGCTCGTTGGATTGGCCATGGGGCACATCACAGTAGGGAATGATTACAAGGAGTGGGTTTGATCTTAACCATATCAAAGAAGATGAGATTGCCACGTTTGTGAGATAAAGGTATGCTATTCTTTAGGTAAACTAAGTACACTAGTTGGAAGCATTTCATAGACATTAGCATTTTTATTTAAAAGACCTTGAAGGAAGGGTTGTCACGAAGTAAGAGATGAAAATGGGATATCTAGTCAGTGGTAGAAATACATTTAGGATACGCTAATATGGCAGCAAGGGAAACAGTTTCAGAATGGCTGTCTTGCTTTATGACCACAGGCTGGGAGCTCGCAAGATAGTCTTATTAAATTGTTTCCTATTGCTTCAGGGCTGCAAATGTTCACAGTGTATTTATAGTTAAACTCAGTACTGTCACTACGGATCAGAAAATCTGCAAGCCAAGGTGTGTGTGTATTTGCAAGGGAGATCGTGTACTTCTTGTTCTTTGCTGTCTCATTAAGGTTGATACTGTGAAAGTGGCCAACCCATAATTAAAACTGTATTTTTCATTGGTCTGAGCTGTGGACTGTGACTTCTGGTGTGCTATCCTGTGTCCCAGGGGGCTCTGCACCATAAAGGCCAAGCCAATAACAGCCAGTAAGATGGCTGTCTGCTAAGATTAGTGCTGTTTCAAACGGAAAGGCTCTATGTATCTTAGCGAATTGAAAGGACCTTTGGATGTGTAGTGGAGATAGGAGGCACCTTAGAGGCAATCAGCTCAATCTAGGTTAGGTGACTAGTCCAAGGTCACAAAGCTAGTTAGTAGCAGGAGTTGTATAACGCATGCTTTCTAGTTCTCCATTCTCAGATCTTAATACCGTGCTTCTCAGGTAGAAAGTCAAAGATTCTCTTTTACAAAACCCTATACCAAGTCAAAGATGAAGAATTTCTTTCGACCCTTACATTTCCTCTTCCAGCTCGTGGCAGTTGAAAAAACTCACTCACTAGGTGTGTAAGGAAGGGAGTATGAGGACATGGTGGCACCAGCACATATGCGATAAGTGATTTGATAGTCTTGATAGTCGGCTACATGCAGAGCTAGATGCTTTGAGTTCACAGGAAATGCTTAAGTGGGTGTATGGTTCCCACCTTCATTTGCTGACTATCTAATAAGGAAAATACTTCTTTACGCAAGCACCTCTAAGGTGCCATTCGTAACTAACTACCAAGGAGGAAATGATGAATGCCCTGGAAGTGTTACTGATCATGTACCACAATCACTTAAGTGAGGAAGAGATTATGTCCAGTCAGTGGTATGGGGAAGGTTTGCAGGCAAACTGTCGTGTGTTCTGGTCGTAAGTTGGAAGCGATTTAGGGATACGATAAAGAGATTGATGGCAAATTTTGGGGGGAAGCAGATTGGAACAGGAAACCCAGTGGTTAGAAATAGCAAAGAACTGGGTTTAGCTGTGACTGGGGAGACTTGAACTGGACACTTCTCTTCAGTGTCTGTGTCGCCAAAAGATATTCAACTTCTTTCTTCCTCAGCAGCAACAGCTAACATTCCTTAGCTCTTCCTGTGTGCACTGCTACACACATGATCTCACTGTGCTCTTACCATAACCCTATGCAGTAGGTACTGCTAATATATATGTTCATAGATAATGAACCTAAAGTTATACTTGGTCAAGGGCGCGCAGGTAGAACGCGGTATTCTACCATAGGTAGAAGCCAGCCAGAGGGAGAACGTGGCTTCAAACCCAGCTCAGTATCTCCCCGAAACCCTTACCTTTTTCCCCTTTTCACTATTCATCTTTT
The DNA here is from genome assembly GCA_004363435.1 of Platanista minor. Classification (NCBI taxonomy): domain Eukaryota; kingdom Metazoa; phylum Chordata; class Mammalia; order Artiodactyla; family Platanistidae; genus Platanista; species Platanista minor. Next base: position 2,922 of record RJWK010050803.1, on the reverse strand, counting down.
CCCCGTAATATGATTAGATTGCCGCAGCGTATATCAAGTTGAGTAGGAAGTTAATGCACAAAACAGGGAGAAAGAGTTCTAGGTGTCTTAAAAGAGGAAGTATAGAGCAAAATGGCAGAGCTCGGGCTCACATTACCCAGGCTTGAATTCCAGCTTGGTTTCCCCAACTCGGCCACTAGCTGTGTGATTGTGAGCACAGTCTTACGCAGCCTCCCACAGGCATGACAAGTCCAGGTCTTTGGCTATAATACTTCTACTTCCTCTTGTCTCTAGGATTTATGTTCCTGTCCACTGGGGTGATGCCGAACCTACTGGCTTTTGCAGTTGAAGTCAGGGACTATTTTATCAGACAGAACCCTCCCCTGACTCAGCCTCAGTCATTCCCCTATGAGGGTTCAGAGCTCGACAAGGACCAATGTCCGTATGGTTGGGTGGCAGCCTCAGTGGTGGGTCTGCTGTACACCCTCACGAATCCAGAGCGGCCTTTTCAGTTCCTTTTGTTTCCCATTAAAGCCACTTTGGGATGGAAGGTGGAGCCTCAGGAAAGATACAGCTCAATGAGTTTAATAAGGCCCAGGCCTTCCTTTGCCCAGCCATGTTGGGTCACCTCCCTTTTGATGGTGGTGGAAGACAGCCTACAGTTCCAAGTAAGTGTGGGGTAGCCCGGAGGGTTATCCATCTTCCACTTATAGGATTTTCCAACTAATGTCTTTCACTGTCTTTTGTGTCTGATTTCATGGTGTTCCCTCTTCCCCTCCTCCTCCCCATACCTCTCCCTCTTCATCATTTCCTAAATCCCTTGGGCTAGAAAAGGGTCAGCTTTTCTATGCCTTGAATATCCTTTAGCAATTACAGAGTAGACCTATAAGCTAGATGCTTTAGTTTGGGCTCTTTATATAATAACTGATGGGGAGAGTGGGGTAGGGATTATGTACACCAGCATCAGCAGTGGAATATCCCTTCTTTCTTTTCCAATTCTTCTGTAACATCTGGGTCCTCCCACGTAAAAGAACGCCACCATGATCTAAGGATTGTGTCTGGGCTCGAGGAAGTATATTTACATTTTCAAAATACTTACCTTGGGCTTCCCTGGTGGCGCAGTGGCTGAGAGTCCGCCTGCCGACGCGGGGGACGCGGGTTCGTGTCCCGGTCCGGGAAGATCCCACAGGCCGCGGAGCGGCTGGGCCCGTGAGCCGTGGCCGCTGAGCCTGCGCGTCCGGAGCCTGTGCTCCGCAACGGGAGAGGCCACGACAGTGAGAGGCCCGCGTACCGCAAAAAAAAAAAAAAAAAAAAAAAAAATACTTATCTTGGTATAACCATTAATATCATTCTTTTCTGATACGTGAAGTCATCTTCTCTCCAGGCACCGCCTGCCTTTACCACATCATATAAGAATTAGCCTTTACTTCATGTATGTATTCACTTGGCAAATATTAATCATCAACTGTGTGCCAGCTTCTCTGCTCAGTGTGTATACAGTTTTAAGAGGTCCAAGTCTCTGCCCTTAGAAGTTTACATTCTGGAGGGGAAGGATGAGAAATAATATTGTCACCAAATGCACGTTCAGCTGCTTGCCGCTTGAAAGCCAATACTTCAGAGACGAGCATTGGTTGGAAAAGGAAAGGTTGCTTTAATCGGGAAGCTGGCTACCTGGGCAGAAGGTAGACGTGTGTCCCAATATCAGCTCTAAAGATTCTGCTCAGCCATGACAGTTTATAAGAGGAAAAAGGAGAAAGAATCTCAGTGAATCACGCAGGCAGGCGGTTAGGTTCTGTGTCGTTTTCCATTGGGTGCAGACTGGTTCTCTCCTCATGACCTTTGTTCAGATGTGATCTTGCCTGTGTGGTCTGCCTGCAGGATTGCTAAAGGGAAAAGCTGGATGTAGAGGGCTAGTCATTCTTTGACTACTTAATTCTTCATTCCTACTTCTTTTAATCTAGGGGGAAAAAAATCAACAGATTAAGCAAGGTATTGTGTGCAGTTAGTACATCGTAAGTCAAGACTCAGGTTAAATGTTATCTGGTGATCTCATTTTTATAATAATTAAGGTTTAAGAGGAACAGACATAGGCAAGCAGGAAAGAGGCAAAAGAGCCGCTTACAAATCCCCACTGTTAGACACCTTTCTATTTCTATGGGATTATGGGCAAAGGTCTGTCTTCTGTAAGTTCTTTCTGCTGACATATGGCACTGTATTCTTAGAGTGGAAGATGTCGACATGGGTCTGTAGCATCTCTTTGCTGGCAGTTTTAGTTGCCCACCTTCCATAGGTGGGCAGAGCAAGCTACAATTATATTGATGCCCACAAAGATACAGATTATTATGGGCAGTAATGTTAATCCCATTCTCTTGAGGCCAGTTCTTGGAACTGTGCTGGCCATAGATTCCGAACTACTGAAGATGGAGCAGCTTATGTCATGGCCACAGTCTGGTCATCATACAGTGAGGTTTTTCCCTCTGGTGGCAGTTAGAGTATCTGTCAAACAACTCAGGACTGTGCATCCGACACTAAGAGACTCTGTGACTCTATTGGCCTAGTCATTAACTGCTTGAGCCCGCTCTTTTGTGACTCGGGGAGGCCTGGGAGACTTGAGCTTTTCTACAAACAAACCCTGGGGGTGCCCACCGCAGGGTTCTGCTCAGTTTCACTAACACTGTGACTATTAATAAACAGTAAGGAAAGAAGGTGACTTAAGGTCATAAAAAATGCTATGGGGCTGTATGAGGAAGGTGTGATAAACGGTTTTAGTAGGAATGAGTCTTTCCTGAGTAATCTGTCCATGTCTTTTGCATCCTCAGTGTCTGTGAAACACTGTCCTTGAACAAAGCTAGCTGATCTCAAATTCATACTTAGTTCCCTTCTGTCAGTAGTAGACTCCACATGGCCCATCTTTCAGTAGTACATTATATGAACTTACCATTT
>RJWK010050802.1:0-16160 GCA_004363435.1 Platanista minor | reverse complement strand
CAGGGTGACCCGTGGCGCCGGGAAGGACACGGCGGGGTTCGGGGGCGGCGGGACTGGCGCTCCGCCGGCCGACATGCTGCCGCTGTCGCTACTGCGTCTCCGCGCGCCGCCGCCACCTCCCTCCGCCCGCCTCCGCCTGCCTCCGCCTGCCTCCGCCTCTCAGGCTCCCGCCGCCGCCGCTGCTCGGGTCCGCGGGCTCCGGGCGCGCCGCCCGGAATGGGGGCGTGGCAGCGCTATCCTCGGCCAGGCGGGGCCCCGCCCTGTCACGTGGGCCCAGGTGAGCGCGCCTCCGCCCCGGCGCCCGCGCGGGTCACGTGCACAGGTGCGGCGGCCACCTGGCCCGGTCCTTCTTGCTCCCCTCTTCTGGTCCCGTTTGCCGGCCAGCGGCCAGCGCTCCTGGAGCGTCTCGACGCTCGGCTCACCGCTCCGCGCTCTTTATTTGTTCCTTCTTTCCCTCCCCTGGTTTCCACCTATTCTCTTCCACCTGTCCTCCCCCTAACTCTCACAGCTCCCCTACCCCACTTCCCTCAATTTAACTGCAAGACTGGTCTTGGAGCTGTGACTCAGAAGGTGAAATCAAGGTCATCAGTCACACCTAAAAAGTGGAGTGGATCAGCTTAAAATGGGACTCTTGTGGGATTTTAAAAACACCACTAGAACAGTGTCGCCTACTGAAGTCAGATGGGTCAGCTCCAACATCTAGTGGCAGTGTATGCCGGGCAGGTAACCAAATGCTGTGCGCGCCAGTGGTGTGCTCATCTGTGACATGGGGCTGAGGTTATCTACTCCGTACGGATACCCGAATTACATGATATAACATAAAAGAGGAAACTCATAGTAAGTGCTTCTCAAATGGTAGCTGATATGATGACTACTATTTTTCTAATTTTTACACATGCACACATCACACTGTTGTGTACACATGATGTTGCATAGGTTATATTTTCCACATAAAACTTATTGATTTCACCTGTCTGAAACTTATGAATTGCTGTTGTCTTTTAAACGCTTAAAAGGCAGATTTTTTTTTTTAAAGGATTCTATGTATGGTTTGGATTCCCTGCCCCAGTTTATCCCCATTTTATATTTGGTTTTAACGTCAACATTTAATAAGTGAAATAAAAGAGATGAGATTAATTTTCTCAGAGATCAGCTGAAAATAAGCAAAACTACACACGGCAGCATACACATGTAGAGCAGGTTGGAAAAAATATTAGGCAACATCACCAGACATTCTGCAAGTTGAATACTAATCTTGTCTGTCAGGTTTAGCCTTTGAGGAACTGTGTTTAGCTGTATGCATTGGTCACCAGATTTTAGTCATTCTACCTCTTTATTATTTTAATAAGCGAAACTCATAGGTGTGGTGGCAGCATCAGGGTAGGTACCACAAAACAGGGTGTGAGTGAAACGTTTTGTCTAAATCTCTGATCTTCCCCACCTCTAAAAATCATTACTTCTTGACATTTAATGTGTGGTATTTATTTAATAGGAAATTTCATTTGTTGATCAATGAACCCTCTCTGTGTTTCGATCCAGATTGTCAGGGAATGATCTTTCATGATTGTTTTATTTTATTTTCTGCCCAACAGCTCTCAATAAACAAAGTACATCCAAAAGGAAGACCTCTTCAAGTTCTTTACCCTGAAGATGCACAGCTATAGTGATGGACCCCCAGAATTTCAATGAATAAGCCTACAATGACTTTGAAGTTCCCAGAAGTGCTCAGTGACTCAGAAAAGCCTCAGCTGTGCTTGTCTTAAAAATTACCACCGAGGGGAAAACTTTACTGTGTCCCTTCCAGCACCCTCCTTGCTGCACCATGCATCCCCCACCACCCCCGACTCTACCTGCTTTCTACCTGCTTCCACGATGACCAGTGGAATAAAAAAAATATCGTTGAGGCCTCTCCTATTATTGTAACATATTATTTAAAAATGTTACAATAATAAAAATGCATTCCTCTCTAGAATGATTTTCCACTCTCATGACCACTACCAAAACCTGCTTACTCTTTTTTTTTTTTTAATTTATTTATTTATTTTTAGCTGTGTTGGGTCTTCATTTCTGTGCGAGGGCTTTCTCTAGTTGCGGCGAGCGGGGGCCACTCTTCATTGCGGTGCACGGGCCTCTCACTATTGCGGCCTCTCGTTGCAGAGCACAGGCTCCAGACACGCAGGCTCAGTAGTTGTGGCTCACAGGCCCAGTTGTTCTACGGCATGTGGGATCTTCCCACACCAGGGCTCGAACCCATGTCCCCTGCATCGGCAGGCAGATTCTCAAACCACTGCGCCACCAGGGAAGCCCCCAAAACCCGTTTACTCTTGATAATACCAATTTCCTTCTAATGGAGGGCAACAGCTCTGGAATCAAAGAAAGAAAAGCACTCATCGCATATCTCTCTCTTCCTCCACACAGTCGACTGTGAGCTCTTCACAGTTTCACTTTTCTGCTCTTTCCCCATCCTGTTTCCATGGTTTACTGACTTTCAACATGACCTTTACCTTGTTCACAGACTTCCTTTGGACCCCATTTTTTGGAATGTCATCATTCCTATTCCTGACTCTTTCAACAATTTTGCCTTACAACCACTTGCTACCTTCGATGAGCTGAAATCACACCTGGACCCACCTTATTGCTTGGAACTTCACCAGCACTATTCCCTTGAATGCTGACATCTCCTGTCCATCTAACTTTTCTTCCTTTCTCAGTCCATTGGCCTCCAGCCTTTCATTCCCTCCTAATTCTCTCATTGGCCCCATTCTGGCTTTTCTGGTTTCTATCCATCCTGTGCTTATGAGAATGCATTTTAGAGATACTTGTAATAGTCCCAGATATTGCCTCCCATTTTATACTTTACTATAAATTTATCCACACTGCCCCATATTCTGCAGCATGGATTCAATCCATCATCTGCATCTGCTCTTTGATTCTACTCTCACCCTGCCCAGGGGGGGCTGAAAAAATGTCATAATTAAGACTTTTGTTTCCATTATTAATTCATGTTATCTAATCTTGACTTAGGGATTCTGAGGTATCAATTTCCTCCACCACCCCTCCCCGCTATTTTTCTCACTTATTAACCCATACCTTCTTTCACTGTGCCTGTCTTTGTGCTTGGCACATCTCCAGAACATACTACATGTCCTTTATTCACATATGTTCAATGTATGAAAACAAATCTAAGCCATTCCAACCTTCCCTACTTTCTCTTACTTTACAAGGAGTTTTAAGATATCTAAGAGTAATCCTGTTTCATTGAAAACAGGACCATCAATCCAGTTATCCAACACAAACATCTGGGTGTTTCCCTTGATAGTCACATATTTAACCAGTTATAAGGTCTGGCAGTCCTACCATCTTATTCTCCAGGATATATCCATTGGGATCTCGCCATTCCCATGTTCTCACTCTATCTCAGGATGCTATTCCTTCTCACAATGAATACTGAAGCAGTCTTGGTTCCCTCTCTTGTATTTTCTACACTGCTATCAGAATGATTTCTAAACAAAGTTGATTGCAGTCACACCTCTACTTAAAACTCCTCTAGGATTCCCTACTGTCTCAGGATCCATTTCAAACACCCTGGAATGCATTCAAGGTATTTCTGGGGTATAGCTTCTGATGCACTCTCTTACCTCCACCAGACCTGTAAATCCACCTACAGTTCCAATAACTCTCCTGCCTCCAGACCTTTACACATTGTCTTCCCTCTAAAGGAACATGCTTTCTTCTTACCACCCTACTCCATATCTATTTTCTGGATAATTCCTTTGGGTCCTAAAGGCAAATTCATTATGGCAGCATTTCTCTGGCTACTGAAGATTATGTAGGGTCCCCTCCCATCCAACGTGTTTCCCTAACCTGATGTGCTCACTCCATGTAGAACACTTGCTTCACTAAATTGATATTATATTTTCACTTGTCTCATATCCCTTAGCTAGATTCTAGGATAAGAATCAACCATGATAAACAGACCAAGAAATGATACAGATGATTATATTAGTAGAAAGAACATTACGACAGTTATTATAAATGTATTCCATACTTAAAAAATAGATTAGCAGCTGTTTAGATACAGAAGGGAATATCAGTTAATATGAAGACATAGAAATAGAACATAAAATGAAGCACACTGAGTAAAAAAAAAGACTAAAAAATGAACAGCATAGTGAGCAGTGGGATAGTCTCAAATGTTTTAATATATTTGTAATTAGTTTGAGATCTAATAAATTCAATCTAATAAATTCAGTGAACCCCAGGAATTAGAAACATGAAAAAATCTACAAAAAAATAATAATCAAATTTCTTAAAAACAATAATAAAGAGAAAATCTTCAGGCATTCCCTAGTGGCACAGTGGTTAAGAATCCACCTACCAATGCAGGGGACACAAGTTCAAGCCCTGGTCTGGGAAGATCCCACATGCCGTGGAGCAACTAAGCCCGTGCACCACAACTACTGAGCCTGCGCTCTAGAGCCCACGAGCCACAACTACTGAGCCCGCGTGCTGCAACTACTGAAGCTTGTGTGCCTAGAGCCCATGCTCTGCAACAAGAGAAGCCACTGCAATGAGAAGCCCGCGCACTGCAATGAAGAGTAGCCCTGTTCGCCGCCGCAACTAGAGAAAGCCCAAGTGCAACAACGAAGACCCAACGTGGCTAAAAATAGATAAAATAAATTTTTTTAAAAAAAGAGAAAATCTTCAAAGTAACCAGCATAAAAGACACATGACATACAGAGAAACAAAGAACGGAAACAGACTTCTCATTGGAAGCAATGCAAGCAAGAAGAAAGTAGAACACCACCCGTAGGCTACTAAAAGAAAAAAGAAAGAGATAGGGAAAAAACCCAACAACACTGTCAACCTAAAATTCTATTTGCAGTAAAAATGCTTTTCAATAATATTGTATAATAAGCACAGCATAGTAAGAGTAATCAGAAGAAAACCTGAGGGGCTATATTAATATCAGATTAAATAGGCTTCAATGCCAAAAAAGTTATCAGAACTAAAGAGGGTTATTTCATAATGATAGAAGGGTCAATTTATCATGAGGACTTAAAACTCCTAAATATTTGTGCTCTGTATAACAAAGTTTTAAAAATAAGTGATGCAAATTCTAGGTAAATGGCAAATTGCTTAGAACTCTGCATATTCCAACCTCTGTGCCTTTGTTCACACCTCCGATTGTCCAGTCCCTTGAATAATCCCTCCTACAACCTTTGAATCTATGCTTCAAGCTTCTTCCTGAAAGTCAACTCTTTCACAATGCCTTCAGTTCTCCTTTTGACCTATCTTTCTAACATCTTTCATGTTCTATCTTACGTAATCGTCATTCATTAGTTCATATGCATATACATGTGCACACATGCACATTCATAGATAGATGTCTGTGTATGCACACACATTAATTCATTATAAGTATATCTTTCCTATTGAGGATCATGTTTGTGATTTTCCTTTGTATGCCCTACTGTCTCCGACCCTCTCTATCATTTAGGCACAGTGCTTTGTACATGTTAATTCACTCTTTCATTCATCAAATTTATTTTCTATTTACTATGTGACCAACCCATGCTAGGCACTAGAGATACGGTGGCACTCACAATAGATGGAATACAAGTCTTCTTCAAACTTAGAGTTAAGTGCAGGAGGCAGACATCACTGAAATAAGTATTTATTCTCAATCATAAGGCTATAAAGAACAAGAATGTTTTTTCAGGGTCCTAAGTTGCAAGCAACAGAAAATGAACCTGGCTGACTTAAACAGAAATAGAATTTATCAAAAAGATGTGATAGTTTATAGATCTGGCAGGAAGTTTGGGAAACCACTCTCAGAAAGTGGATGGGAATAAAGGTGGATGCGTAGTCAAAGCCAGGCCCCAAATTAAGCTGCAGACCTAGTCCAGTGAGGGCACTACTTGCGACTCCATTAATCGCTGGAATCCATGACTTGGCACGCCTTACATTGGCAGAACTGGATCAAGGATTCTACCATCAGCACCAGTGCTATTGATGCCTCTGTGCTCCCTCAAAACTGGATGTCACCATAGCCACTCTCACCACTTTGGAATAAATCCTCTTGTTTATGCTTCTTTGAGTTAATAGCTTCTCATTTGAACCTGGAAGCAGGTGTATAAAATTTGCTAAACCTAGTCCATTCATCTGCACTCTAGCTGAAAGGAAATCTAAGAACGTGAGGGTTCCGTAATGGGAGGTGGGCTCTCTCTCTCACTATAACTCATACTTCAGGAGATTGACCAAACAGGGAATTGGTTCACCTACAGCACAGCCCAAAAGACCTTGACTAATGTTTTCTTATATATTGAGTGTATGCAAGTAAATTACAGAGTCTTCTAATGTGGGAAGTTGGGAAAATCTTTGATGAGTAAGTGACTTAATCATAAACCTGAAAGCTGGAAAAAAGCTGGCTTGACCTAAGGGTGGAGGAGAAAAATGTTGTTAGAAACAAAGGGAAGAGCATATATGAAGACCCTCCTTCAAGAAGGAGTTGGGGTTCAGAAACTGAGTGAACTCCACGGACTTTGAGATGAAGCCAGGGAGTTAGGGAAAGGTCTGGTTTCTTCCCAGGGCCTTCTAGGCCATGCTTAAGTCTATGAACTTTATCCTAATAACTCTATAAGGACAGTGCAAGTTTAGAGCACAGGACTAAATTTATGAAGCACAAGCTTTAAAGAGATAACTCAGGGTTCTAGGTGAAGAATAAATTGTCACTCAAATGTTGAAACCATCCAACAATAAATGGGCAAGCAGTGGGGTGAGGAAGTAAAATTAGAAAACTTTGGAGTGAAAAGACTTGCTCATCTTGGACAAATCAATTAACTTTCCTGAGGCTCATTCCTCATCCATAAAATGTGGGTTCTTTTCCTGTATTTATCTACCTTTGAGGTTATTGTGAGGTAAAATGAAATAGAAGATATGATTTCTAATTGTAGAATGCTTACAAATATGAGGTTCTAATAAATATTTAGTGAGCGCTCAATTATTTTGCTAAGCATGGTGGAGGGTATACAAATTTATTAAACTTATGGGAAAATATTCTAATTTTACATTTTACAGAATGTCATTTATTATCATTAGTCCCTGGTCTCTATGTTTTTAACTACACTTCTATAGGGAGGCAGTATTATTCTGCAGCTTGACTGATATATGTACAGCATTTATTGTAGTACTTGACACATAGTAAGCCACTATTAAGTACTAAACATCATTAGTAATAATGTATGCATCATAGAAATTAGTCCCGAAATATATATATATATATATATATATAATGTTGGTTCTTCATTTTGGTAATTGTTTAAATTTCTCCAATAGAAAATGACTCTACAGTCCATAAAGTAGAGAAATGGGTTAATGTTTACAAAGACAAGAGAGAGCAGGGTTGCCAATATTTTAGAGAAAAAAACCCCCTAATTTTCCTCTAATTATTGCACATATGAAGGCATAGCCCTTTGAAAGATTATAGTAGAAATCTGTAGCTTGAGGTTTTTAAGGAGACAAACAGATGCCTAAAAAATACATTCTGGGGGGCTTCCCTGGTGGCGCAGTGGTTGAGAGTCCGCCTGCTGATGCAGGGGACGCGGGTTCGTGCCCCGGTCCGGGAAAATCCCACATGCCGCGGAGCGGCTGGGCCCGTGAGCCATGGCCGCTGAGTCTGCGTGTCTGGAGCCTGTGCTCCGCAACGGGAGAGGCCACAGCAGTGAGAGGCCCGCGTACCACAAAAAAAAAAAAGAAAAAAAAAATACATTTTTTTGAAGTGAGGAAAAACAATTGACAGAAAAGTTAGGTAACATGACAAATATTTGGCATGTGTTATACTACCTACTACCTGCTACCCATGACAGACATCAGTGATAAATCAGAAGTTGGCACTTGGGGAAAAAAATCTTTTATTCTTGTTCTAGGTGTTCATAAAAGGGTATTAATTTGCTAATAATCGTTCTGGTAGGAGGATGAGATATTCTAAAATGACTAGGAAACAGGCAGCAGAAGACCTTTCTTCTTTAAAAAAAAAACCTTGAATTTCCACATAATAGAGACTAATTAATGTGTTGATGAACTCATCTTTACATTCCCAGAATCTCTTACATTCCAGGCTATACGGCAATGAGAAATAAGGATAAATGAGTCTAAGAACAGTACTCTTCAGACTAGCCTCCCAGGAAAGGAGCTGGCCCCCTGAAAACTCCATAGTAGCTGGTGACACCTCAGTTCTTAGGGTGAGCAATCCTAGTCAAATGCAAGGCTTGGGCTTCAACCTTTGGTTGAAGGACTGACTGATGCTTTCCCAGGCATAAACCTGATGTTGAAACTCCTGCAGCTAGTTTGGTGTATCATATACCTGGAACTGTAAGGTCTGGACCCCAGCACCCAGAGCAGAGACTGTTTCCCACCCCCTCCATAAATACTAAACAGGCAGGATACAGTTGAAGCTAAGTTTCTGCACCTCTGCAGCGGGGAAACATGCCAGGGAAGAAGCAGTGCTTAAAAGTTAAAAATGTATAAAAGCCAGTGCTATTCATGCAGCTTACAAGTTCACAGCTCAAGGTTTAGGGTCGTCTGAGTCATATCTGGGCTTGTTGCAATGAATAAACAATTGGGAACCTACATATATGCCACTAATTCTATATCCAATGGTTTTTCCCAGTGAATGCTTTCTAGCTGACCTGTATATGGGGTGTGTGTGAGTACAGAGGTGTGTATGCCTGAGTGTGTGTGTGTAACATCTGCTCTAGTATTAAAGAATGTTAATGACAGCTTCATGTAAATTGTTTTAATCTGGCTTCTTTCTTTTTTAATGTAAGGTCAAACACCGAAGGTTTAAGAGATTTGAATACAGAAAAAAGAGAGAATTTCAGAAAAACAGGGTTTTGTTCGAAATGATGTAGGGTAAACGTGGAGATCACTTGTTCCCTACCTTTTAATGCTTCTTCCCTGCCTGTGCCTAGGATCCACCTTATAAAATCTGCTAATCTACTTAGTTCAATCATTTTTCTGTGGTTTCACCACCCACCCAGTTCTTTAGACCTTCTTGCTTTTTTTGCTTTTCTAAGTTCTCATCTCAACAGCTCCTAGCCACGATTCCGATTTCTCTCTGCCTAGCTTCCACAGAATGACAACCTATTTAGATCACATCTGGTTTCTTCTGCAGACTCACCTGTTATCACTTTCTTCTGCTCCACACAGCAACCAGAGCTCAAGTGCCACCCTCCAAACGCAGGCTTATTTCAGCATGACTTAGTTCCCAGAATGGCCTCTAGCCAGTGTGCTGGTAAGTGTTTAACAACCATCCAGGGCAGAGGGGGAGCTCTGATTTGTAGCACATGCTGATTTCCATGGTGCAAATATTTCTGCCGGGGTCAACTTCAAATTACCAATGTGAAATCACTGAAAGTGGAGTTATAAAGAGGTGTGCAGCAGCACATTGTATATTCACTGTACAGGTATGATAGGTGGAGGTAATCTCAAGAGCATAGATAATAAAAAATAGCAAAATAATTAGGAATTCTTGAGTATTTGTTACCTGTATTTCTAGCATAATTTATCTACCTGTAAGCTTATATAAGTTAAATTTTAATTATGGCTATATGTAATAAGCAACCTGCAAGTTTCTTAAAAAATTGGCAGTCAGCTCTGATGAGCAGGTATAGGCTGGCCCCAGCACACCACTGATTCCAGAACAATACTGCTTCTATCCCACCATTCAGGAAGAGGCAAGAGAAGTGGGTGGTTCAAGGGCAGAAAGTGCCCAGGAAATGAATCATGATGGATTATCCTCCAGATTAAAATTTTCTTGAAGCTATGTCTGATAACACTACCCATACTCCAACACTCACATGCACACTATTAGATACTCATAAGAATCAGAGGCGGAAGGGGTCACATTTTTGTAGCCCTGGATCAAAACTCCCTGTTCTATTCTCCTCCAGCTGCTTTAAGTAAGTACACTCTGTCCACTGAGCCATCAGTGGTGCTGAGACTGAAGTCGGCATGAAAACATGCTTTATACCGTATTCCTAAGTCCCACCGCAAATTGGAGCTGTAAGGGCTTGGTTGATCTTTTGATTCCATGAATGGATTTTAGCACCAATCTCCTGAATGAAAAGTCTTAGAATTTCACACTTTCCTACAAATGTGTATGAAAATGTATTTTCTCCAAAGTCATATTAAATTGTATTAAAATGATATTTGTACAGCTTTCTTTTATTTCCAAGTACTCTTTTCTCTGTTCCACTGAGCATTGCCTTAAACTATATTAAAAGAGCCTAGGGGTGCTATATAGAATGCTAACTTTAAACGACAGTTATAAACACACTTATTTACACTCCTTGTGTAAACTTTCCCTGCAACCTTTATGTGTATTGTCTTTATTAATCTTCGTGGTTTTCCAAACTGGTATACAGTCAGTATAATTATTAGAAAGCAGACTTCTTTTTAATTAAACATATTTCATTACAATAATTAGGCTGTGTACTCATTAAGTAGAATTATCTATAATTTTCTTCTAAACACTGGATTTGTTTCACAGCCTTAAACTGTCTCAGGGATCCTCCCATGCCAAGTGCTTATTAATCCCAATTCCAGTGCATTCTCATTTGAACATTAATGAGCTCAGTCTTTTTCTTTCTTTTTTGGAGTCACCAGTAGTCACCAGTATTACCCAAAAAAGCAGTTTCACTCATTCCTTTTTGTTTAAATGACAGTGTAGCTCTACAATTTTATAGAAACTGGTTTTTCAACTGTGGTTACTAATGGATGTCAAAATACCAAATGTATACAGTTGACAGTATGTACGTGTGTATGTATGTTTTCAATTACACACAGGTAGCATTTTGATATCCATCAGTGAAAAGAGTTGAAAAATCAGTTTCTATGAAGTTTTGGAGCTAAATTCTATATATAAGCTGAATATCTGTATCTATATCTAATTAGTTACATAGTTTGTATGCATGTGAACTATAATATTTGAAATGCATGCTATCTGTCATATAGGCTATAGATTCTATATTTTGTATGTATATATTATGTATACTAAATGTACATAATATATATTGTATCTGTCTATATATATACCTTTAAGGAAATTACATAATACTTCTCTCTATATATAAATTCTGCTATGACAATAAATTATGGTAATTAAGGCAGCAATTCAATCAAAATGCCTGGGTTTAAATCCCAGTTCCACCGCTTAGCAGGTGTGTGACTATGGGCAAGTACCTTTACCTCTGTGTGTCATGTCACAGTTTCTCTTCCTGTTGACAAGGAATAATAATAGCACCTTCCTCCTAATGTCAGAATGAGTGTTAGCATTTAATCAGGGAGTAGATACCAGTGAGTGCTATGGAATAAAGACTGCATTGCAGGAACTCTTACACACCGTGGGAAGAATCAGGGGAATAAAGGTCAGAAAAGATCAGAAAAAAGTTGTTAACCAGCTTCCCTGGCTTGGGTGAATGAGGAGGAGTTTTCCAGAAGTTGGGCACCTCCAGCTGGTAAAATTCTGTAGGAGGTTGTTGGCTCTTTGTGGCTGCTGCCTCTATGAGTTCTAGGAGTGACCTTTGAGGTAGGCCTATGACAGTTTACCAGATAAATTGCAGGATGCCCAGTTAAATTTGAATTTCAGGTAAGCAACAAATAATTTTTTGGTATAAGTATGTCCCAAATATTGTATGGGACATATCAATACTTAAACCTTTTTTTAAAAATTGCTGCTTATATGAAACCCAAATTTAGCTCAACCTCCCTGTATTTTTATTTGCTAAATCTGGCAACCCTAGCCTGTGGTCCCTTTTGGTCAGCAGGGCCAGCAGTTGGGATGGAGAGCTGGCATGGAAGAGGAAAAATCAAGAATAGACTGGAATCCACCAGCACCTCTGCCTCTGCCCCTCGTCACCTCTAATCAATGATGACAGAGCACAGTGGCTGCCGCTTCACTTGGTCCTCACCAAATCTCACCCAAATCTTTCTTGTGGCCAATCTTGACCTGGAACTCTATAAGTAAAGGACTCTAGGAAATGAAGTTCCAGTTTAGCTAACATTGACCAGCACAAAATCCCACATTGTGCGGTAAATGAGATAATACACGTGAAGTCTTAGAGCAGCACCTACACATAATACACACAAAGAACACAAGGAATCATTCCCTAATGTTTTTGTTGTCTTAGCAATTGTGCCAAATGGAACCTTGGGTTGAGAGGGTCGTGGGATTTGAGAAGAGCTGTGAGTAAGAGGGAGGAGGTGTAGCATGGGATTAAACCCACAAACAGTTTCTGTGCTGAGACAAAAGTCAACTTTATCTTGTGAGAATAAAAGGGCACTCTCTCGGGAAAGTAAACAGTCTCACCCAGATGGGGGCCGGGGCCTGAGGGACAGGCCAGGAAAGTGTGTTGCACCTCTGATCCTGTCGTAGTGTTTGCGTTGTAATGATTTCTGGACCCTTTAACCTTGGTTTGTGCCTTTTAATCCTTTTGATGCAAACAGAAGTGTTTGAAAACAGGCTGTGAAGAGGTTGTGCAGCACTGTTTTACATACATCACCCTAGGTATGGGGATCCCGGACAGCTGTGGCAGAGACAGATTCTACCTGAGCACCTTACTACCTAGGTCTTTGCAGGACCATTCAGCACCCGTTGTCCCTCCTCCTGGTACCAGCAGCCTAATTTTGCTTTTAAGGAACTGCCTTTCTCTCATTGATACAAAGGTTAATGTTCCTTGGCTAAGGAGTGACCATGGGATCCACAATTGCCCAATCAGATATGTGCTCCCTGGCATAGAGACCAAAACCAGCAACAAAAAGCAGGATTTGATTTCCATCATCAGTGAAGCTATGACTAGACTATCATAATTTTCTGCCACCTAGATCCTTTTTTTAAAAATTTTATTGAAGTATAGGTGATTTACAATGTTGTGTTAACTTCTGTACAGCAAAGTGACTCAGTTATACATATATACATGTATACTCTTTTTCAAATTCTTTTCCATTATTGTTTTTCACAGAATATTGAATATAGTTCCCTGTGTTATACAGTAGGACCTTGTTGTTTATCCATCCTATATATATAGTAGTTTACCTCTGCTAATCCCAAACTCCCAATCCTTCCCTCCCCTCGCCCCCACCCCCACCCCTTGGCAACTACAAGTCTGTTCTCTATAACTGCGAGTATGTTTTTGTTTCATAGACATGTTGATTTGTCTTGTATTTCAGATTCCACATATAAGGGATATCATATGGCATTTGTCTTTCTGATTTACTTAGCTTAGTATGATAATCTCTAGGTCCATCCATGTTGCTGCAAATGGCATTATTTCATTCTTTTTTATGGCTGAGTAATATTCCACTGTGTGTGTGTGTGTGTGTGTGTGTGTGTGTGTGTGTGTATATATGTATATATACCACATCTTCTTTATCCATTCCTCTGTCAATGGACATTTAGATTGTTTCCATATCTTGGCTATTGTAAATAGTTCTGCTTGCCACCTAGATCCCTTTAGCATCCCTTTTCCCCTCTGGTAATAGGCAGTTACATTTCCTTTAATGAGCTATACTTTCCCAATCTCAGTCCACATAGCTTGGGCAGGGATAATACCATTCTTGCCTACAAGGGTAAGAACATGGCAGAGGCTTAGCCTATCTTCATATTTCATTCATAATTCAAATCAGTCCTGTGAGGTTCAATCTTGTGGCCCCTATTGGAATGTTTGGGAAAGAGAAATTCTGTTTCCATTGGATTATTACCTCTAAAGATTTTGTGAACCTGGATGTCCCTGGGACCATCTTGTGGCACTAGATAGTGTAAAAGCAATAACAAACAGAGGCAAACAGTCTGTAATGAGCAGAGAGAATGCAACATAATTTAATTTGAACACTTGGATCCAGTTTTCAGTTAAAAGGGTCAATTCATTTCCTCTTCTTTGAGTAGGTTTGGGTTGGGCACACATATAACACAAGGGAAAGCCAAGGATGGTGACTAACTGATATGACACTTAAAGATACAATAAACCACTTTTAGATTTAGACAGTTTATTACTTACACAGAGAACAATCAGAAGAGTAAGCCAAAGGTGTCAGCTTCCCAGGTCTTTGTCCCACACACCAAAAAGGATGACATCAAAGCAAAAGGAGCAGGTGAAAGAAACCCACGTTGTGAAACACACTGTTGCTGAAGAGCCAGTTCTAGGTGACAGCTAATGAGTTTTCTATTCTGCATCTCAGTTCTGAGGAGGGTGGAGCAAAAGTCCTACACTTCATTAGAAACCCAGGAGGCAAGGCGGGAGATGGGAAGGCACATGGTCGATGGCCTAGTAGCTGTTTCTTAGAGACCTTTCATCCCCTCGTGTACCTGGGGAATCACATGCTCTTCTGCCAAGACTCAGATAAGACTTGTGGTTCAAGCCTTTGCCTCCATGGATGCATGCTAGGTCTCTAGGACACCATGATGGAGCTGTTCCCTCATAAGTCCTGAGTGATACATCACTGTTGTGGATATTTGTTCTCATTTTTGTCAACAGTACAGAAATCGCCTTCCTAAGTTTCAGGACTTCATCCCTCATTGAGAAAGAGCCCACCTCTCATTGTACAAGCTAAAAATGTTAGATTCTTTCTTTCTTTCTTTTCTTTTTTTTAAATTGGGGAATAGTTGCTTTACAATGTTGTGTTAGTTTCTGCTATACAACGAAGTGAATCAGCTATATGTGTACATATATCCCCTCCCTCTTGGATCTCCCTCCCCCACACCCCCCATTCCACCCATCAAGGTCACCACAGAGCACCAAGCTGAGCTCCCTGTGCTATACAGCCAGTTCCCAATGGCCACTATGGAGAACAGTATGGAGGTTCCTTAAAAGACTAAAAATAGAACTACCATACGACCCAGCAATCCCACTCATATACTTTGAGAAAACCATAATTCAAAAAGACACATGCACCACAGTATTCATTGCAGCACTATTTACAATAGGCAGGACAGGGAAACAACCTAAATATCCATTGGCATATGAATGGATAAAGAAGATGTGGTACTTAGATACTTTCTAATCTCCCTTGTAGATGGGATGGAGCAAGTTACATAGGTACCACCTATTACATGCACTCATTTCCAACTTTGACATAGAACTAGTGTTAAAATGAAGCTGAGACCACACAGACTCTATCCTAATGAGAGTGACTATCTCTTTCGCATAAATACTGAATCTGCAGTGGCTGCAGTGGTAGCTTTCATTATCTGTGAAGAAAAGGGCAGTGAAGCAGCCCAGAGGAGGCAGCAGAGATGTCTTCATCAGGGATTTAGAATGATTTTCAGTGTCATTTTTGGGTGCATCACTTACTACCTTTTATTCTTGGGTTCTCCTGGAGATTCAGTGAGCTACTCAGTATCCTTTCAGAAAATCATTTTATGTTTAAAATAGTCAAAGTATGTTTCTTTCAATTGCACACAGGATCCTTAATTGATACATCCTCTAACACAAAATTTCTACAACCAACATATTACCTACCATTTTCCACTTGTCACTGATATTAGTCAGGCATCCATCCATCAATCACTAAGCCATCTTTATATGGGAGTTGGTTATCCAATACTTCAAGATCTAAAGAAATGCAATTCTAATGATGGCATCTCAGGTTTCATGATAGAAAATGTGTTTCAGTAAAAATGATACACATAAATGGTTCTGAAGTACCTAGGGGCAGGACAGGAATAAAGACGCAGATGTAGAGAATGGACTTGAGGAACGGGAAGGGGGAAGGGTAAGCTGGGACAAAGTAATAGAGTAGCATTGACATACATACACTACCAAATGTAAAATAGATAGCTGGTGTGAAGCAGCCACATAGCACAGGGAGATCAGCTCAGTGCTTTGTGACCACCTAGAGGGGTGGGATAGGGAGGGTGGGAGGGAGATGCAAGAGGGAAGAGATATGGGGATGTATGTATATGTATAGCTGATTCACTTTGTTATAAAGCAGAAACTGACACACCATTGTAAAGCAATTATACTCAAATAAAGATGTTAAAAAAGAAAAAAGAAAGGAATGGGGAGTTAGTGTTTAATGAGTACAGATTTTTCAGTATGGAACGATGAAAAAGTTCTGGACATGGACAGTGGTGATGGTTGTACAACAATGTGAATATACTT
>RJWK010050801.1:0-16154 GCA_004363435.1 Platanista minor | reverse complement strand
TGACTCTTTTTGAATTATGGTTTTCTCAGGGTATATGCCCAGTAGTGGGATTGCTGGGTCATATGGTAGTTCTATTTGTAGTTTTTTAAGCAACCTCCATACTGTTCTCCATAGTGGCTGTACCAATTCACATTCCCACCAGTAGTGCACGAGTGTTCCCTTTTCTCCACAGCCTCTCCAGCATTTATTGTTTCTAGATTTTTTGATGATGGCCATTCTGACCGGTGTGAGATGATATCTCATTGTAGTTTTGATTTGCATTTCTCTAATGATTAGTGATGTTCAGCATTCTTTCATGTGTTTGTTGGCAGTCTGTATATCTCTTTGGAGAAATGTCTATTGAGGTCTTCTGCCCATTTTTGGATTGGGTTGCTTGTTTTTTTGTTATTGAGCTGCATGAGCTGCTTGTAAATTCTGGAGATTAATCCTTTGTCGGTTGCTTCATTTGCAAATCTTTTCTCCCATTCTGAGGGTTGTCTTTTGGTCTTGTTTATGGTTTCCTTTGCTGTGCAGAAGCTTTGAAGTTTCATTAGGTCCCATTTGTTTATTTCTGTTTTTATTTCCATTTCTCTAGGAGGTGGGTCAAAGAGGATCTTGCTGCGATTTACGTCATAGAGTGTTCTGCCTGTATTTTCTTCTAAGAGTTTGATAGTTTCTGGCCTTACATTTAGGTCTTTAATCCATTTTGAGCTTATTTTTGTGTATGGTGTTAGGGAGTGTTCTAGTCTCATACTTTTACATGTACCTGTCCAGTTTTCCTAGCACCTCATCGTGGTGGCGTCTCTTGTTGTGGAGCACGGGCTCCAGGCACGCAGGCTTCAGTAGCTGCATGGCGTGGGCTCAGTAGTTGTGGCTTGCGGGCTTTAGAGCGCAGGCTCAGTAGTTGTGGCTCACAGGCTTAGTTGTTCCACGGCATGTGGGATCTTCCCGGACCAGGGCTCGAACCCGTGTCCCCTGCATTGGCAGGCGGATTCTCAACCACTGTGTTAACCAAGGAAGTCCCAACGTATAGGTTCTTTTAAATTATTAATTTATCCAACAAATATTTATGTCTAAATCTGAAGATATGCATATTCTGTAACACAGTTCCACTGCTAGGTATGTATCCTACAGAAATGTGTAAGCCAAAAGATATACACAAGAATGTTCACAAGAGCACTACTTGCATTAGCCCAAAACTGGAAAGTACCTGACTGCCCATTGGCCCTTGAATGGGTAAATGAACTGGTACATTCACACTGTGGCCTGTGGTACATCAAGGAGAATGAGTGAACTGCAGCTACACACAGTAGTAATGTATCTTACCAGTGTATCGTTGAATGAAAAGTCATACACAAAACAGTTCACATTATGTGATACCATTTATATAGAGTCCCAACATAAGCAAAACTAGACTAATCTGTTAGAATTGGGGATGATGGTTTCCCTTAGGAGGGGTAGTAACTGGAAAAGGGAACAAAAGCGTTTCCGAGGTGCTGGTAATGATTTATTTCTTGCTCTGCGTTCTGCATAGATGTGCTCAGATTGTGACAATTTAGTGAGTTTTATACCTATGATATGTGTACTTCTCTGTATGTCAGTCATACTTTAGTAAAAAACAGACAGTAAAAAAAAAAAGTGTTTTGAGTGTCACTTGTTGTCAGCCACTGATCCAGGTACTGGGGATAGCATAATGAACATACCTGACAATAGTCCTGCCCTCAGGGAGGCTGTTTTTTAGTGGAGAGTGGAGGAGACGGATGTGTGCAGTGAAGGAAAGCTGATGTTGTTACAGAACTGCAGCTGGTCAGTGATTACCGCATTCATTAAGTGGCTCCTTTGTAGTTGCCATTGTTGTCTTTCAGTTTATCATTCAGTATTTGATAGGCATCATCTTTCATTCTGTCTGTAAGTCCTTCTTTAGAGTATTATTACTTTTTAAAATCTGTAATGCTTCTTCTTTTCTTGGCCGTCTGCTGATTTCCAAGTGGTTTTAGACTCATTTTTCATCAGTACGTCAATGGACATGTGCCAGTTACCACGAAGTGTTCATTTCTGATAAAGGAATAGAAACACAGCAAGCTAGAAAACCTTGCTCCGCAGCTAGTGGTGTATGGGACTTATTACAGCCATTTAAGTAACCTCAGCAGTAATCTGTTTACAAAGGAAAGACCATTCGCTTTCTAAGATCTATTGCCCATTTAGTGACCTACTGACAGATGTAGCATTATTCAGTATTATTGTCACATGTTTCAAAGTTGTACTTTAATTGCCTTTCAGACAAAAAGGATACTTTAATTATTATGCCTAATTGTGCAGACAAAACGATTGCAAAACAGGGATATGCATTGATGTTCCAGTGTGCTTTTATGGAATAAATGAAGTCCAAGAATCAAAAGAAAAATGCTGAGAAAACGGATGAAGAACTCTTTGGGCATGTGCAGAAGCTTTTTTTAGGGACCACATAGAAGGGCCCTAAGAGAAGGAAAGAAAGATACTAATTAGAGGGAAGAATACAATATTTTTGTGTCACAACGTCCCCGTGGACTGAGGGGCTGCATAAAACTTCTAGCTTGGGGTTTTTAATGAGGTTTATGGTATTACTTAATTTAAAGTTTTACGAGCACTGTATTACTTAATAATGGTTCCTTTTGTGGGACTTAACGGCAGACATGTTTTCAGCTGTTATCCCAATCCTTTGTTTTCCGTGCCTCTCACCTCAGTCTGGGGTGGGTGTGTGGCTCCTGTTGGCCATTTCTTGCGCAGTGTGGTTGTACCCACAGGTTATAGCTGATTGGAGGAAGGTGAGAGCACACGTTTCAGTCAGAGCACCTTTCCTGCATTATGGCCACAGGCAGTAGATCAAGAGGTGGTCTCTGATCCAAGCTTGGCCACTTCCTTCCCCAGGAATTTCAGGTTGGGTCTTAGAGAAGTTGGTTCCTCTTTGGAGGGTATGTGTGTGTGGTTGCTGTTAGTAGATATCTTTTTCTGTGATGGGCCGTACTTGGTAATGGAAATGAGTGACGCAGATGCACAGTAGGGAGCAGAGCTGGGAGGTGAATGTTCTTGTGGTCATTCTAGTCCCTGGTTCCTGTTTACTCATGGGGCCAAAGGGGCATTTCTGTTCTTGGATTCCATGAAAACATGAATTACCCTAAAATGGCAGAGTGGGTTTCTGTACGTGAAAACAACAGCCCTACCCACTACAGTCCCCTTACTTTATTTGCAGTGACCGTCTTCTGCAGACAAGAGCATGTGGGCTACCACTCTACAATCCAGTAAGTCAGCTCAACTCCCTTTTGGAATGAAATGCTTTATTTGTTTGTTTGTTCTTTTTGTGGTACGCGGGCCTATCACTGCTGTGGCCTCTCCCGTTGCGGAGCACAGGCTCCGGACGCGCAGGCTCAGCGGCCATGGCTCACGGGCCCAGCCGCTCCGCGGCGCGTGGGATCCTCCCGGACCGGGGCACGAACCCGTGTCCCCTGCATCGGCAGGCGGACTCTCAACCACTGCGCCACCAGGGAAGCCCGAAATGTTTTAAATAAATATACTACTAATAAACAAAGAAGCAAATAAGTACCTATTTTAGAATTCCTAAGAAGGGCTTCTGGTTCATTTAACATTTGGAATTATGTTTCACTCAATGATGAAGAATAATTTTAGAAATCATTCCATTTTAAGGCTGAAAGGCATCTCTACTCCAGATTTTTTTGGGGGGGGGGGTGGGCTGGGAAAACTGGAGCCCAGGGAGGTCAACAGACTTACTCAGATGTTATGGTTCATCAGTCCTCATAGGAGTTTTCTATTTGGGTTAGTAAATAGATTGTACATACATCACTAAAGAATCTGAGCCTAAAAGCAGAGAGCTAAATTCCAGAGAGAATGGAAGCCAGGGACCAGGGGGCACTAGGAATGTTTTTCTGGAATGCCTGGAAAGTAGAGCTGTTGAATTCAATGCTACGTCCCCAAACACCAAATTCCATTGCATGCCCTCTTGTTGCCTGGCCCATCACGCTGCTGTGTTTTAGCAAAGGCCTCAGCAGTCTGCATTCTGCAGTTGCTACCTCCTCCTTTCTGTCTTCTAAACTCAGAAGTCTTACTTCTCCCCATCATTCTTCAGCTGTCGACCTCCTTGGAGGAACCCTAGTCAGGACTGAATGAATGTCCATTTTGAGAAGATATCTTTGTTATCAGCTGTCAGAGATCAGGGAAAGGTGTGATTTGTTAAGACTACAGACAGGATGTGGACCAGGATGCACTTCGGGAGAATATGTTCTCAAAAGGGAAATAAATCAAGGAATTCTGCATAATGAGCTCATGTAGTCAGAGGTGAAGGAGAGAAGTAACTAGACATTTGTACATTTTCTGGGTGGCAGAGGACACCTTTCTGAATTTCATTCTCATTGCTTAGGTGGGCACGTAACTGGACCTCTCTGTACCTCACTCAGTTCATCTTTTTAAAGGGGAAGTGCACTGATATACACAGTTGTGTGGCTTAAATGAGAAACACGCACGTACAGAATTTAGCACAGTAAGTACTCACTATATGTTAGTTATTAAAACTGGGAAAGGATAATTTTTAAAAAAGGTAGAATCATGACTGTCAGATATAAACAGAATGTGTGTTTAAGATTTTTCTTAATTCATTATTAAATGAGTACAGCTGTTTCAAAGGGGGAATCCAAAGAACAGACTCATGGCTAGACCAGGAATATTGAAGTTAACTGCTCTAGACAGGGCATAGTTTTCCACTGGAGGCGCCCAGTAGTTTTTTTTTTTGTTTGTTTTTTTCTTATTCCAAGTTTCCTGACGTTGCTACAATTATTATTATTATTTTTTTTTTTTTTTTTTTTATTTATTTATTTTGCGGTACGCGGGCGTCTCACTGCTGTGGCCTCTCCCGTTGCGGAGCATAGGCTCCGGACGCGCAGGCCCAGCGGCCATGGCTCACGGGCCCAGCTGCTCCGCGGCACGTGGGATCCTCCCGGACCGGGGCACGAACCCGTGTCCCCTGCATCGGCAGGCGGACTCTCAGCCACTGTGCCACCAGGGAAGCCCTATAATTATTATTAATTCATCTTAGCTGAGTTTCCCCATTCATGCCCACTTATCAGGAACGACTCTACTTTTGACATATCATAAATCTCACGTGCCTAAAACCCACATTTACAGTATGTATATTCCTGCCCATTCCAGGTAGATTGTGCAGTGGAGTTCCACGACTTCAACCCCTTATTCTCAAGCCTTCAATTCTTGGCCATAACTTACCAGCTTGGATTGAAGTCAAAGGATGAAAAATATGTTGAGGCTTTAACAAGAAAGAAAAATGGAAGTGGTCATGCTGGCAGTTTACCCACTTAGAAAATGTCTGGGGCTATGGAAACTAAATCCACTATTGGCAGTGCACGCTCAAGCAAGAAAGTCTGTTTGGTGTGGGAAATAGTACTCAACCTTTCTTTTTCAGCAGTTTAATCAGATCGCTCCTGCTCTCTCAAATATTTATTTAGCCTCCTATAATTTATGGTAACCATGGCACTTAGTATTACCCAGGTGTTAAACCTAATACGAAAAAGGTAAAAAGAATAGTAAAGAAGTATCAAGTGATGCCCAAGGGAACTTATTAAGTGTATTTCATTTAAATAATCGAGTTCCGCGAATTGAGGCAGAATTCTTAGAAAAAAGTACAACTTGAAAGCACTTGGCTGAAATTGGAGCAGGCACCTCACCTGCAAGCTGCTCAGATCATTAATTTTAATAATTTCTATTGCATACTCCATGGGTAGGCTGCTTTATAGTCATTGCATTGGTTGTTACTTACTGTTATTCTGTGATATAATCAGATGGCAGGCTATTAGGATCTCCATTTGAAAGAGGCACAAAGGGCCCAGTGACTTGCACAAGGTTATGGGCAAGACCTCAGACACACCATTCTAGTTCAGCTAATTCTTATGTCTTTTCTACGAAACCGAGATTTCTTCTGCTTAGAAGCAGATCATTTCCGGAGGTGAGCTGTGTCACCGTGAGGTTCCCCGCTCCTCCAATCGCTTACCCCTTCTCAGAAGCTATGAGTTTCATAGCTTCTTCTCCAGTAGCCTCCACAACTCCCTGCCTCTTCCTGGGCTCAGCTTGTGAATTTATTTAGTGGTTGCCACTTCATCATACCTACAAACCATTCTAGCAGAGAAGGGTTAGTCCAGAAGCACACCAGATCTGCGTGGAGTGGACTCATGCTGAAAGCTGCCCAAAGAAGTCGAAGGAGTCAGGAGACTGGATTCTAGGTCTCACTTTGCCGCTGTCTAATGGCATGCCTTTGGGCTAATTTAAAATTTTTATCCTGCGCGCCTTTACCACCATGTGAACTAATTTAGTCGGAGAAAAACAACTATAATGGACTCTCCAATACTGATGTGCTAACATTACAGAGCGTAGAGAGCCTGAGCTTTGGAGGTTCAGATCTTGGCTCTCCTTAACTAGCTGCTGTTTAGTGAAGTTAAAGAATTACTTGATGTCTCGGAGCCTCAGTTTCCACACCTGGTGGAAATGATGAGGCTATGTCATGGGGTTGCTCTAAAGGTAATCTGCAGTATGTTTAATACGTTGGAACCAAATTTGGGTACACTAAGTTATAACTATTATTCTTACGTATTACTTCAGGACCAAGTCCTCCCCAAATTAAGTGTTCTTATTTTTCTTTCAAATTTTGCATCCAAATATTGGAGGAAGGAGAATATGAAAGTTCAAATATAGTATATGCTACTTTTCTTTTTCAAACCATATAAACTAGGTTATTTATTCATTTGGGTGACATCCAAATATTAGATAAACATATATTGGTGATCCATGGCACATTTTCTGTCTCAGGGTAAGGTTGGTTTGTTTTTTTAATAATGTATCTCCCATGTAGGTGACATTTCCTTTCTGCAGTTCACCTTCCACACTGATTGTAAGTGTGACCCGGAACCATCACTGAACTTGCTTGGGGCTTTGTTTCACCTGTGCTGTGACTTGTCAAACCACATAGATTCTGATGGTAGTTGCATAGAGGCATCGCCGAGTCTATGCTAACTAGAAATCAGTTACTAAAACTTGAGGAAATAAATTCAGATTACCTATGTTTGGAATATTACTATTTCCCTTCATTAGTATAGAAATCAAGAATATTTATAATTGCTACTACTAATAACAGCACTGGTATGTCTGTATTTCAAATACATTGGTTCACTTGGACTCAAAGCGACATGAGATAAATGTTCCTATTTCCTCCTTTTGATGGGCAAGGAGTGTGTGTGTGTGTGTGTGTGTATGAAAAAGAGAGAGAGAGAGAGAGAGAGAGAGAACATGAGCTCACAGCATTGTAGAAATCAGTAACAGTCTGGGTCTTGTTCATACTCCTGCAGCTTTGCTGTTCCAGCCATACTCCATCTGCTTCGATTTATCCCAAGCCCATGAATGCAACAATAACATCAGGAACTCTGCCTGGATGAAGCCTACGAATATGCCTCAGGATAACTCAAATAGTTAATTAATAATCCAAAGAATTACTTTTAACACATAGAAATGGAACTTTTTTCCATTGGTCACAAAGATGGCTTTTTCTAAACAGGACACAAAAAAGTAATTGAATTATTTCCCCTAAGCTTTGGGATAAATTTATGGTCAAATCAATTTTTCCAATTAAAAATAGTAAAATAGTTTTAATCTTAATGTAAAAACAAAACATATTTACTGTAGAAAATTAGAAAACAAGTCTAATTCTTGATAACACCTTTGTTGATATTTGACACATATCGGGGTGACAGTTGTGTTTGGCCACCTGAGATAATGGCAGAGTATTCATCTTTTAAGGCATTTTTTTTCTGAACCTGAATTTGGCCTCAGAAGCTTTCTCAACACAGTGCTTGTGGGATCCATAATCCTTGACCAGAATTGGTCCACGGGTTTGATACCTGTTGCCATCTCTTGTTCCTTTCCAAAGCCTTTGCTCCGAGCTCACCTATTCATATATACACATATTTTAATAAAATTTACTTATTTTACTGGCTTCAGAGCAATCAACTGCTTTATGAATGTGATCCCATCCATTCTGTTTTCTATACAAGGTGCAACTCTTGCACACCAAGGCAAAGAATTTTCTCTGCAGCTTCAGGGAATGGTGAAATAAGGGTAGGAAGTTACAGAGACTTATACAGAGAATCCCAGAAACCAGGTCTGCAAATGAGCTTTAATTTGCATAGTTTAAATGCAAAATTGTCAAAAGGAGACTTTTGTGGTAAAAATACTTAATACCCAACATGTCGTGTTAAGCCTGCGTGCTTTTCAAATAAGGTATCCCCTGTCCTTCTAAATTACTGAGTATAAAAGCTGTAATGTTATATGTTCCCGAGGGGCAGAGAGTAATTCAGACGTGAAGTAATTTTAATAGAAATCATTCCTCTTTTCTTGGCAAGAGAAGAATTTCAGTAGGAATTTTTCAAATTTACAAAATATCCTTCCCTGGGGGATTCATACCGCCACTTAGCAGATTTCTCATTTCATTTAACACAAATATTTTGATCCTCCAGGGGAAGTCTGCTCAGTTACAGTTTCTGCATTCCTGTCTCCCAGAGATAAACAAGGTGCTTTTCTCCAAAATGGACACAGGAGAGGTAAGGTGGGAGGAAAATGATAGAAATCCCAGGAAGAAATTTCTAAAAGCAAATCATTTACCGGAGTCCTTAAAAATGGAAACATCCTCCAATTCCTATTCCATTTTCTTCTCAAAATGTTTTTCAAGCAGGAAATGTGCTATTTTTCTTGAGAAAGCTAGCTGAAGGGGAAAGAAGAGGATCTTGGAAGACAACTGGCTTTCTCCCCTCTTGCCAGTTCAGATGGATTGCAGTGACCTCCTAGGTGGGTGGAGAAGGGGTTTTGAAACTTCACCTGGGTTTAGCGGGAAAGAGCTCGCTGATTGAGGATCGGTGTCTTCCGCAGAGTTGTGAGTGAGGATGCTTTCCGTTTGCCGGCCCTAGATGGATGCTGTCTCTAGCAGTGTCTGCCCACGTATGAGGAAGTTGTGGCTTGTCCTCAGTGCCTGTCCCCAAACAACCCCTGCCCTCAAGATCTTCTGAAACTTAGTACTTACACCTGCCCTTCCCAACCGGCATGACAATTTCTATCTTGTCCCATTGATGATTCCACTGAAGTGTTTCATTCTTTGCCAAATAACAGGCAAAGGGATCTCTCCGATTGGCTGAAGAGCATAGATGGGTTGCACTCTGTGTGTCAGTCATCTTGTAGAAAAAGTTGAATGTAAAGGAAGTAGCTCAGTGGTTATAGTGTCAGGCACCATGAGGTGGTTAGGAAAAAAATGTTTGGAAGTGTGTACGCTTTTCTGTCTTCATCGAAGTGGGCATCTTCCTATTCTGTCTCTCTAAGAGATTGACATTGCTCTTAAGGTCAACTTCAGCACCATGTTTGGTGATGAAACCATTCCTTTCTTAGAGGGTGAATGGTTGTAAGGCTTTCAGTGAAGGAGGCGCTAAATGAGCTTTCAAGTAAACCTGGATGTTTACAAACAAATTCAGGCTCACAGTGCGTCATGTGGTCCTTCAATTCCAGCCTTACGTCGGGTCTCAGGAAGTTCACTGAGCTGTACTTCAGTTAAAAACTTAGACCCTGAAACCCTGAAGCCATGGCCCGTGTACATCTTTTCATTATTTTACGCAGGGTGGTCACAGTGGCTGAGTACACAGGTGGTGATCAGTGAATGCTTTTGCCCCAGCAGTCCTGAAAGGTTAGCAACACCAAGGGCAGTTGTTTAAATGAGTCGTCAGAGCTCTGCTCCAGCTGTACGACATGTTTATCATGGATTCATGCTTGTTACAAAAATTCAGGTTTCGGAACGATTCTAAGATACAGGTGGTCAGATGTCACGGTGATCTTTATTTCCTGATGGACCATTCGAAGTTGCATCACCTGAGGGATTGACATCCGTGTCCAAGGTAATTGCCAGTTGTTTTGACATTAGGTTTTAAACCCTTTTGGAGGAGAGGATAAGCAGCTCTCTAAAAACCACAAGCCGCTATTAAAAAACAATACAATTATGTTTTGAAATGGAGTTTTTATGACCACTTAAGCTCTAAGAATTGTTTAAAGTTATATAAATAGACACCATAATATGACTATTTTAAATTAGTCTTCAAGTGGCCCTCTTTGTAAGGAAACAGGCTTTATTCGGCCAGTAACCTTTTCCCTATTCTTTATCTTTCGACTACATTAGGCCTAGCAGAAGTCACTCCAAAGTCAAGTACATCGTTTGATCCCTGAACTCATGAGGCCAGGATGAGTGTTAAATTTCCTGGGCCAATTTCAGGGTGACCAAGGGCTCACCTAACTAATCATTCTTTGTAAATATGTTCCATGTGACACGTATCCTTGAGACGTGGGCCAGGTGAGTATAACTAGATGGATATAAACCCATCTCAACTACTAAAGAACTAATATTAGCAATTAATATTAATAGCTATAGTAAGAACTAATATATTTTGAGTGCGTACTATGAGACAAAGTCTGTGCTAATAAGCATTTTACATAGAATCCTCACAATAGTCTTATAACATAAGCAATTCCATTTTACAGGAGAAAAAATTAGGCTCACAGAAGTTGGGTGACTTCCCTAGGATCAGATTGTTATTAAATGACAGACCTCAGATTTGAAACCAGGCTTGTCTAACGTCAAACCCATCCTCTTTCCTTTATGCCAGGTTGCCCCCAGTAGTACCATCCGTATAGTGATTTATAACTGATACAAGGCTTTTTCATTTATTTTCAGTCTCAGTGAGTCTGAGCATCACTCACTAGGGACGTGATCTTTGTCATTGCCTAATGACACTGTTAGGAAGCTCATTCAGAATCCATGCAGCTGGGAAAAGACTGAGCTGGACCTGGAACCCGGGTGCTCTGACTTTTCATCCTGTGCTCTTTCCATTACATCAGAGAGACCCAAGGTTTCAGGGCCAGAGAGTGTCCAGTTGCCACCACTGACCTTTACCTTGGAGGTGGAACTTGCACTAAGAATCAGAAGACTTATCCCAGCTTATCAAGAGTTTGTCAGATTCGCTGCTTGAGGCGTTTGTTCGACAAACTCTACAAATGCAGCAGACCTAAGCACAATTATAAAGCAAGTTCTTGGAAATGAGTAGGCAATTCATATATGTTAACCCAGTGATAAATAAATGAGTAAACATATACGTAGTTAAAAAAATTATTAAGCACAAAAAGAACTCAAAGCTGAAAAGTTGGATCCCCTCTAAACTATCGTCATTTCTAAGATAGGTAAAACTGTTATTTATACTTAGCATGAGAGAAAGATCTGGAAGACTGTAGTATAGTTAGAAGAAAGCTGAAAGATACTGAGTGGGCCTCAGAAAAATGATTGGTTCTTAGATTGTGACTTTTACTAAAGTGAGCTGTTCTAGGGCAGGGACCCAGTTTTATTTTTAATGTCTTCTTACCGCCCCACCTCCATTGCCTAACAGTGTATAGAAACAGGGTTCTTAACCGAGCGTTCACGGATGGGCTTGACACCATTTGTGTACTTCCTGATATTAAAAACAGAATAAAAGATACACGTACAGGGGCTTCCCTGGTGGCATAGTGGTTCAGGGTCCACCTGCCGATGCAGGGGACACGGGTTCGTGCCCCGGTTCGGGAAGATCCCACATGCCGCGGAGCGGCTGGGCCCGTGAGCCGTGGCCGCTGAGCCTGCGCATCCGGAGCCTGTTGCTCTGCAACGGGAGAGGCCACAACAGTGAGAGGCCCGCGTACCGCAAAAAAAAAAAAAAAAAAAATACACGTACATTTCTCTGGAGAGTCCTTAGATTTCATTGGGTCCTTAGAATGCATGACTCTGCAAAACGTACTAGCCTACAGTGACTCTTCATCCTGGCTGCATGTAAAAATCATCTGTGCAGCTCTTGAAAATTATGGATGGGGCTTCCCTGGTGGCGCAGTGGTTGAGAGTCCACCTGCCGATGCAGGGGACACGGGTTCGTGCCCCGGTCCGGGAAGATCCCGCATGCCGCGGAGCGGCTGGGCCCGTGAGCCATGGCCGCTGGGCCTGCGCGTCCGGAGCCTGTGCTCCGCAGCAGGAGAGGCCACAACAGTGAGAGGCCCGCGTACCGCTAAAAAAAAAAAAAAAAAAAAAAAAAAATTATGGATGACCTTTCACTGGTACTATTGAATCAGAATGTCCTGGGAAGGGGAGATGGAGGATGGAGATTCACAAAATACTCCGAAGTGTATTATAGTGTGCTAACTTTTGAACACTAGTGACCTAGAACACAGTATTGTCATACTATTTGACTCAGGAGGGCAAAGAGAAGGTGGAGATCATGTGTGTGTTTCTTGGCGGGGGGGGGTGGTGTTTGTGGAGAAGGAGGAAACAAAGAAATGATTTGCTCACTTTCAAATGTATTGTTTTTTATCTTTTACTTTCTATTTATTTGTTTAGTTAGTGAGTTAGTTGCGCTGGGGCTTAGTTGTGGCACATGTGCTCCTTAGTTGAGGGTGACAGGCTTCTTAATTGTGGCTCGCTGGCTCCTTAGTTGTGGCAGGTGGGCTCCCCAGTTGTGGCTCACCGGCTCCTTAGTTGTGGCATGGGAAATCTTAGTTGCAGCGTGCACGTGGGATCTAGTTCCCTGACCAGGGATCGAACCTGGGCCCCTGCATTGGGAGCTCAGAGTCTCAACCACTGTGCCACCAGGCAAGTCCCTGTCTTTTACTTTCTGTTAGTAGCTTTTGGTCTAATTATGCCAATGCTTTTCTTATAAACTGCTTTAGGTCTTTTCCGAAAGTAGGTCATGGTGTACTGCTGTGTTTTATATTATTTACTGTTGTTTTGGTGACAGCAAGAGGAATAGATTTTGATTAGTTAAGCCAAAAGTGCGGGGATTGGAATGATTAGGAATGCTTATAGAACTGAAGGTAAGCTGAAGGTCTAGCTTCTGGAGAGTCCAATACATGGGCAGTTCCTTGAGCCTCTGAGCTCAGTTTCCAAGACCTCCAGACTCTGTGTTTCTCTCATCAAGGTTGAAAACGCAGGAAAGGCTCAGATTAGTTCAGCTGTCTGCCAACTATGGCCAAGAGGTGGGTACAGCCATTGGGAGCCCACCTCTGCGTATTGAGAATGAATAATCCAAGAAAAGGAGGATTTTCAGAAGCTTAGCCGTCATATCAATTGATATCTACTCTGTTCATCAATAAATTCTGGTTTAGTCAAGTCCATGACCAATTTTCCAGAAATAAAACTGCATGGAAAATAGAAGAGTCGCAGTTTCAGAAAAGGAAGTGCACTAGAGGATTGCATTTATTGGTTGGGTTAGTTGTGGCTCACATGGGAACCTAATTATCAAGTTACTGTAGTGTTCTGGTCTTTACTCTCACACAACTGGTAATGGATCCATTGTACGAACTATATAACTGGCTAAAGCAGGGATTAGCTGGTGGCTAGCAGGCCATAGAATGACAAGGGCCAGTAGAGCCGGGCCTCTCACTTTTGGAACTATTGACATTTGAGTCTGGATAATTCTTTGCTGTGAGGACGAGTATGTGTTCGTCAGAGGTGTCCTGTGCATTTTACGATGTTTTGTGGCGTCCCTGGCTTCTGCCCAATAGATGCCAGTCATGACGAACAGAAATGTCTCCAGACCTGGCCAAGTGTACCCTGCAGAGCAAAATGGTTACTGGTTGAGAATGATCCTGGGGATGATTGGAGAGTGACTGGTTCAGTTTGCAAGTGATTCTTGAGCTCTTAGTGTATGCATTGTGGTAGTCACTGGGGTTATAGAGGTTGAGACACACCCCCTCCCTTGGAACAGTTTACACAATAATGGGGGAAGAAGACGCAAGTGACACTGTTTGTGCTTCTGTTGTATCATCAGCACCCAGAATATTTCTCATAACGTATTATTACCTGCTCAAATGGATATTGAAAGAATTAATGAAAATATATCCTCTATTAGCTGTTTGACCTAGGGCAAGTTCAGTTATCTCAAAGAATCTGTGTGTTCATTCCTGAAATAGGTGAAATACTACAGAATTGTAGTGAGGTTTAAATAAAATAACACGCTTGGAACATGGTAGGCATTCAATAAATAATTATTGTAAGATGAAAGTGTAAAATGCTGATTGGGATCTTTTCCTTTTTCCCTGGAATCGCTGATACTCATCCACAGGTGGAGAGGGAGGCGCACAGTGCTACACATTCTGAATTTAGGGAAGGCCTGACAGCCACCTTACTGCAGCTCTTATACAGAGAGGCCATCCCAGCAGCCCCTCACCCCTTGACTACAAAAAAAGCTGGAGATGGGGAGAAGAGATTGTCCCTCGGAAAAAGCTGAATTCTCTCTGCTCTCGAGTAGAATTCACTAAGTGCTAACCCTCTGCACTCAGGAGTGTCTAAGAGATTCATCCCATAAGTAAGGGATGGGCGATGCTACCCCATTTACAAGTTGCTGTGTGTGATGTTGCAGGGGTATAGAGAAAGGTGTGGAAGAGAGAGAATGGACTTGAGAGGTGGAGAGTCCAGGAAGGGGGGGTGGTATCTGCAACATCCAGTACAGCGAGAAGCCCTGTCGCTGGTAAGGCTGGCTAGCTTGCTGGGAACCCTCTGGCTGTCAGAGGTGTAGGTGGCTGGGAGTGGGCTTGCATGGGGGCAGAGGGCCAAGCCATATTTAGGGGCTGTGGGGTCAAGGGGGGAGCCGGGTTATACGAGCGTCTCCCACAGGGAGGGACCCTCAAGGGTTCTCTGAAGGAATAACAAATATATCCACAAGAAAGAGCCAGCACTTGGAAACTGGGTGCATGGAGACACCTACGTGCTGCTCAGTGGAGCAGGCAGCAGAAAGGAGACACAGAACTCTTTACCATGGACATGTGCGTGGTCCAGTTATGTGAGTAGGATTTACAGCCACAGTGGAACCAAATAAAGGCTGACCAATGAAAAGTAGTGGGGCTCCTGGTCTAAGGATCCTTAAGTTCCCTCTAACCAGGGTCAGGATTGGTCTCCAAGTCTAGGGCAAGGCTGAGTCCAAAGTGGATGAGGACTGTAGGGCTGCCGGGCAGCAGGTTGGGCAGGTCATTCCCCGTCCGCAGACGTTCTGTGCTTGCACTGCATGCTTGCTGGTCTTGAACAGAAACCCTGCACAAGAAAAAGGATCTCACCTCACATTCTAGCAATAGCACCAGAGGGAGTCTTCATTTCCAAAGGTAATTGCCGCAAACGTGTTACACAATATCATTCATTACTTGGTAGGATCGAGTGCTGAAAGTACCTTTCACATGATAATGAAGTTGTTTCCCAGGGCTAAAATAAATGGTTATCTGACTCATAGCTTCATCCCACATTAGATGTATTACACACACAACTGTCAAAATAAATAACTTACCTGGGATGTGTCAGAGCTCACAACAAGCTGATGAGAAATGTGTAGGGTTGTGGAAAGGAAATCAGAGAGGCTGAGTGAGTGAGGGGAAAATAATGGTCCGTGTCACCAAAGGGACAGCCCAGCACCAGAGACGAAAGCCTGGTGAGATCCTAAAATGCCCACATTCCCATTCCCGCCGGTTTCAGTGAACAAATAGGGCCACATGTGGTCACACCAAAGACATCAGTTTGAAATGAATTCCCAGCGGCAGTGACGTCTCACGAAGCTGGGTTTGTAATTTACAAGGGTGACAGCCAAAGCTCTAAAAATAAAATGGGGGTTTTCAATCAGGTAGCATGAGAGAAGTGGGGGGAATCATGTACCAGCTAGGAAAATACATTTTTATCAGGCAACAGGTGTCATTAAAAAAATAAGAAGAAGAAGATTGGACAGCCTGCTCCGAACAGTAAGAGTAGCAGACGTGGATTTGCAGTCTTCCTTGCTGACTGGAAAATTATTTTTTACGGAAGATTTAGGGAACATTCAGAGTAACTTCCAAGTAGAAATGGTGAGCTTAGGGAGGCATGGGAAAACCAAATGATGACGATGGTGATGATGATGTTGATAGAAGACGAGGACGGGCAGAAGGGTGAGGAGGAAAAGGGCGAAAAGAAAGAAGTCTTGCCCAGGCCATCTATCTAAAGGAAAGTGAAACGGGACATGCACAAGGTACGTACAAAAAGTAAGCTCAGGGCTGCCCTGGTGGCGCAG